>ML677347.1:3013670-3068366 GCA_007922305.1 Dermatemys mawii
ACGAAGTGGGTATTAGCCCACGAAAGCTTATGCTCTAAAAAAATTTTAGTTAGTCTTTAAGGTGCCACAGGACTCTTTGTCACTTGTCTAGCCTAGTATTTACCCCTGTGTCAAGTGGGTGGCTTTCTGCTTTGGTATCCACTTTGCATTGGCATAAATGACTACATGACTTGCAAAGCATTGAAGAATCTGGGCCAGCGTATGTATCTTAACAGTAATAGTTGGCTATTTTTCTTCAGTGCTGCAGGTTGGTAAGATTAATACGAGTTTCCTTAGAGATGGCGCAGCTATTTGCTACTAGTAAAAGTTAATGTACCAGGGGGAATTTCTAGAAAAGATGCATTTAGTTAAGAGTTCATGGCTGTTGAATCCACCCACCCATCACTCAGTGTAAGTGAATTCTGGCAACAGAGGTTTTATTATTGCCTTGGTCCTGACAGATGATGATGTTTATCTAAGTAAATTCATTTTTCTGACTGAGAGATGATTCAGTCATGGAGATAGAAGAGATGGCTTAGCCCTCGTGGAAGCAGAGATGAGTTTTGTCATGATAGAGAAAGTGAGTTTAAAGTCTCCCAGTGGTAAGGACGAGTTCAAAAATGAAGTAAAAGAGCACCTACCGTATCCTGTGTGTGGTGAGGACTGCTCTCTAAGGCATTGCTCCCTCCCTGGAACATACCATCTGCGCTATAAACGGCACGCTGAGGAGAGCTAATAATCTTTTGCTCCATTAAACATTATTATTTTCTGTATCTTGCTAGTGGTTTTTATGAGCATGCAACTAAGCCCAAATACTACAGTAACCTCACTATTCTGCAGAAGACGAGCCTGCTCAGTTATGATAGCTACTTATACTCTTCTAATGTACAACTGTTTTAACTGAAGCTCAGTTAACTGAAACTCTTGGTTAATAGGACAGTTATGTATGTCCCCTAGGCTGTGCTATACTCTGCACTGCACTCTGCATTTCATCTGGTTTGGATTAAGTTACAAATCCTTGGCTTGGGCAGACTTTGCTGGGATCCATGAACTTTTTGGTAAACTTGGGCTGAGTTTCAGATCACTTTCATTGTGGGTCAAACTTACGATTTCAGGGGGAAATCACATGATAGTTTTCACACCAAACCAGGCAACACACTGTGGTTCATCTTGAGTTTTGCTTTAAGGTTCTGAATGCCTTCAAACTTGAAACTCAGAGCAAAACTAAAACGTGTAAAGCCTGATTAGCTGGGCAGTTACTAATAAATTCTACTCTTCTTCAATACCTGGCACAGTGATTTAAATAAGTACCAGAGTCCCCGTTTTACAGATCAGCAACCAGAGGCACTGATACTAAGACACTTGGCCAACCGCTCTGGTCAGCATGGTGATTTCCACTACCCAGGGGTTACAGAGATGGGAAGCGTGCCTTCCTTTACATCCCTGTGAATTTTTAAAATTCCTTTGCCTGAGTGTCCAGCTGAGCAAGCACACCTGGCAACTCTCCATTGTTGTGTGCAATTGCCCAGCTGGCCATGCCGGCTCCAGGCTCCACATGGGCTTGTGCCTAGAGTACACAGGAGATATTGGCTCTCCTGGACCTGTGGCAGGAAGAGGCTGTACAGGGACAGCTATCGACATCTGTGAGCAGATTGCTCAGGGGATGCAGGAGAAGGGCTAGGACAGAGACCAGCAGCAGTGCCATGGAAAAGCTAAGGAGCTGCAGCAGGCATACCAGAAAGCCAATCGATCCAGTGCCAAGCCACAGGCCCGTCACTTTTCCAAAAGCTGAATGCTGTGCTCGGCAGAACCCCCTACCCCAGCACCACAAATATCTCTGAGGTCCCCGAGTCAGAGAACACTGCTGTGAACAGTGAGGAGGAGGCAGTGGATGTGGAAGTGGAGGATAAGGAATATGGGCAACAGGCCAACAGGGGTCCAGCTATGCAGTGAGCCAGGACCTGTTTTTCACTCCACCTCAGTGCAGCCAGTCTTGCCAGCTGAGCACTGGTGAGCCTGATGCAGGGGAAGGAACTTCAGATAAGCATGTAGATAAACTTTCAGTTACAGGGCTGGCACCCTGTGAATGGGTCCGTGGCCTGCCACCCAGTGGTTACAATCTTTGATGGTCGCTCTGCCCATTGGTTACTATCTCTGCCGGACGTTCTGCCCATTGGTTACAGCCACAGGAGGGGTAGGGGAACCTGGGTTCTCCCACTTCCTCAGGTTCCAACCCAGGGCCCTGTGTGGTTGTCCAGTTAGCCTCCCTGCGTCACATCTGCCCCTTTCCTGCACTGGTTTGCAAAGTGTAAACTTCAGCACCAGTTTGTGAGTTGCCTACACATCTCTAGCCCTTAAGAGCTGCTACTTGCTGACATTCCTTCTCCCAGCCTGGGTCTGGCTACGCCCCACTCCAGAGCTCCCATAGCAGGTCCTTCTCCCTGCCCTGTCCAGCCCCAGCTGAGCTGTTTGGCTCTTTTAAACCCTGCCTCCAACTGGAGCATGCTCAACAATGGCAGAGGGGTGGGGCCTCCTAAGACTGGGGCTGCTCTTTAACCCTCTGCTGTCCAGTGTGGGGTTTATAAACACTCTGTCTCACACACCCCCAAAGTAGCAGGGCACAATCTTTTGACTTTTCATTAATTTACTCATGCTAGAAGAAGTAGTGGTACAACCAAGTGAGGTAAAGTGGCTATCTGCTTTTCATTCCCTGCTAGAGTTAGGCAGTGGGAGCCATGTGGAGCAGTTTGTTTATGTACACACGGATGTCCCTTGAATCCTCCTGAGAAATATTGATGAAACTTCCCAATGAGGTACTCTGCAATCCTCTCCCGAACGTTTCTAGGTAGGGTTGCCTTATTTCTTCATCCATGGCAGGATGGTTTCCCATGCCAGTCAGCGATAACTTTGGCAGGCACCATGCAGCTGGCAGCATATAGGCCCGTGCAGCTCTGGGATGTCAGCAGCTGCTGTGTTCCCTGCCTTTGGTAACCTTAGGAGTGAGATATCAGCTACAGTCACCACAGCCTGTGGAAAATGGCACCAGTATTCAGTGTCACTGTCCTATACTACTAGAATCATGCAACTGAGCAATTCCTCCTCACTTCCCCAACCCCTGCAGGCCATACTCACTGTGGCTGGTGCAGTGACTGACACTGTGAACAAACAGTCCCAAGCCTAAGTGAATGTAGTGCTTAAACCTTTAGGTGAGCAAGGACAGTGAGTTCAGTATCTCAAAGTTTCACTTTCGGTAGGGAATACACTGGCAATGGTATTTCTGTGTCTCCCTCTCCACACCCATTGTGTACCTGAGCCAGGAAAGGAGGAGAAATAAGAGGACTCGGGATGACATGTAAGCGAGTGCTGCATCCCACTGTGATCACAGGGCCTGGAGGATGAACATTGCCTACAGCCTGGAGAAGGAAATTGTGGAGAGGAGAAAGGCCCAGGAATCCCAGCAAGAAAAGGAGAGGGAGCTGCCCCAGGACATAATGGGGCCTTCCAGGCAGCAAACACAGATGCTGCAGACTTTGGTGGACCTGCAGGTTTAACAATCATGGGCTCGCCTCCCTCTAAACCCCACTGAGGACTTCATACTGGGACCTCTCTATATTCCCCCCTCTCCGCTCAACATTCCACATGGCATCAGGGTTGCTGAACTACCCCTACTACTCCACCCTGGGGACAGTAAAGACAATCGTAGCTTCACATACACTGAGCTGTGAGAGCGATGGTGGGTGTTTGTGCAGCTGAAACGAATGTGAATGTTCTTTCCCCTTTATAAGTTCTGGCCTCTTAATTTATTAACTTTTACTTAGTTTTAATGTAATTGTTTTTAAATTGCCTGGGGTTAACTGATTGTTATGGAATAAAATTCTATTATTTGGAACATAATTCACCTTTATTAGTTCACAACATATGCTGCCGAGTGTTTAGCATTTCTGAAAGCAACCAATTACCTGTTACTGCATAGTGTCACTCAACTCATAGGATCGTTCGCAAACAAAATTAATAGGTGCATTGGCAATGTTATATCTCTCCATGTACAGCAATCACCTCATGATTTCTGCCAGGCAGAGCACACTACAGTCGGCACATGCTACTCTGGCTCCCTGTTAAAATGGCCTTTCAAAGCCTCCCTGAGCCATTTAGCTTTGTGTTCAGCTTTTCTACTAGCCCCTGTATTTGGCTGTTCAAATTCAGCTGACATCCACTCCACCTCCACCCTACTGGAAACGTCTCCCCCTTTGCTTCACAAATACTATGCAGGCCACAGCAGCTATAACGCTTGGGATATTTTTCTCATAGGGGTCCAGTCTTGTGAGTAACTAAGGGCAGTCTCTCTGCAAATGACCAAAAGCACATTCAAATGTCACTCTGCATCTGCTGAGCCAGGAGTTGAATTGTTCCTTGGTGCTGTTGAGGTCACTGGTGTGTGGCTTCAGGAAGCAGGAGAGCAAGGGGTAGGCTGGGACCCCTAAGATCACTATTGGCATTTCAACATTCCCAATGATAATCCACTAGTCAGGAAAGAAAGGCCCTTCTTGTAGATTTCTGAAAAGTCCTGTGTTCTTAAAGATGCGACCGTCATGCATCTTCTCACTTCATTGACATCAGTGAAGGGATCCTCAGTGATCCACCAATAGAAAACCATAGAATAACAGACTTTCTGTTGACGTACTCAGTGGCAAGGTGGCCAAAATATGAAAATATATGTGCCATCTATTGCTCCACCGCGGTTCAGTAACCGCTTTCCTGCAAAGCCATTCAGTATGTCCTGCACAGTGCTGAGAGTCACACCCCTGTGTAGCAGGCTGCAATTAATGCTCCTGGACACTCACTTCACAATGGCCCCCATGGTAAATTATCTGACTCCAAATTGATTCCCATCTGACTAGTAGCAATCTAGATTGCTCTGTGGAAACTAGTAGCAAGTCTCCACAGTGTGATCACCACACCCTTCTCCACTGTCAGGGCAGCTCTCATTATGATGTCTCTGTAATGGAGGGCTGGGGGGAACTCAGCACACAGATCCAGGAATGTGACTGTATGCATCTGAAAGTTCTGCAGCCATTGCCCCTCCTCACAAACCTCCATTATGATATGATCCCACCAATCAGTGTTTGTTTCTCAGGCCCAGGAACAGCGCTCCACAAACTGCAGCTGTTTTGTGAATGCCACTAACAATCTTGAACTGGTTCTCACTCTGTCCCACAGCAATCATATTCTTCACCCATTCGGTTCTTCTTGCAGTTCTGAAAATACTCCAGGATCGTGTGCCCTGTGCTTGCAACACTCGTGACAGGCTCCATGCTTCTGTCAGAGATGGTGGATAGTGAAGAGGGCTGTGCAGGTTTGTGGGATTTTGAGAAAAAAAAAGGCACAACATTATAGGACGGAAGAATCCCATGCACTGCTACAGACTAGGGACCGAATGGCTAGGCAGAAGTTCTGCAGAAAAGGACTTAGGGGTTTACAGTGGACGAAAAGCTGGATATAAGTCAACAGTGTGCCCTTGTTGCCAAGAAGGCTAACGGCATTTTGGGCTGTATAAGTAGGGGCATTGCTAGCAGATCAAGGGATGTGATCGTTCCCCTGTATTTGACATTGGTGAGCCCTCATCTGGAGTACTGTGTCCAGTTTTGGGGCCCACACTACAAGAATGATGTGGAAAAATTGGAAAGAGTCCAGAGGAGGGCAACAAAAATGATTAGGGGCCTGGAGCACATGACTTATGAGGACAGGCTGAGAGAACTGGGATTGTTTAGTCTAGAGAAGAGAAGATTGAGGGGAGATTTGATAGCTACTTTCAGCTACCTGAAAGGGGGTTCCAAAGAGGATGGATCTAGACTGTTCTCAGTGGTACTATATGACAGAACAAGGAGTAGTGGACTCAAGTTGGAGAGGGGAAGGTTTAAGTTGGATATGAGGAAATTTTTTTCACTAGGAGGGTGGTAAAGCAATGGAATGGGTTACCTAGGGCAGGGGTCTTCAAACTTTTCCCCCCATGGCCCCTTTCCACGGAGGGAAAAGTCTGGTGGCCCCCGGGGTTTATGTCCGCCGAAATGCTGCAGCAGAAAGTGGAAGCTTCCGCCTTCCATGGCAACATTTCGGCGGGACTAAAATAGCCACCCCAGGAGTTTGGCGGTCTCCTGCGCGGGCTTGGCGGTGGCACCAGGGTCTTGCGCATCCTCTGGGATAGGCCTGTGCGCACCCCAGTTTGAAGACCACTGACCTAGGGAGGTGGTAGAATCTCCTTCCTTAGAGGTTTTTAAGGTCAGGCTTGACAAAGCCCTGGCTGGGATGATTTAGTTGGGGATTGGTCCTGCTTTGAGCAGGGAGCTGGACTAGACGATCTCCCGAGGTCCCTTCCAATCCTGATATTCTATGATTCTATGCACATGTACAAGCCATGCACTAAGTGCGGCGGCTGTATGCTAACGTAACTTGAGTCAATGTACATTTATAGTTTAGACCTGGCCTAAGAGTGTCCCAGCTAAATACAAAGTGGAACAGATTGTTTAGCATAAAGTACTTAACACATTTCAAGGGACAATTCAAGGCAAAAATAGCCAGTTAACACCTTGTAGGATAATGTAAGCATAAAAGAAAGTGGCACTATTGATTTTCATAATCTAAGCTGAAAGAAATGCAAAACATAAATGAAAACCAAATGGGGACTGTAACAGGGTGCTGGCCAAGAAGCTCTAAGCCAGCCTCTGTTAGCTTGGTTCCTGCTAGCTCAGCTTCCAGCCAGGGGAGTTAATTGGAGCTGCAGGGTGTGACCCTTAGAAAGAAGGGCTTAAGGGAAAGCACCTGTGAACCTTCCAGGCCACCAGGATAAAGCTGGCAGGAAGGAAGTAGACAGGGAGCAAGTTGGTCCTGGCTAGCTGCAGGAGCTATCTGTTCCCCAAGCAGCTAAGTGAGTGTACCTAACTGTCTACAGGTGTTGGTGGGGACTTGCACAAGGAAATAAAAGGGCACTGTGTTAGCAACAGCATGTCTCTGGATCATCTGTGAAATGAGCAGTGAAGGGCTTGTCTACAGCGACAAATAATTTGGAGTTTTAATTTTTATTCACTTTTAATATCTTAAGGTGATGACAGTAACCTAAATCAAGAAAGTGTTTAAAGGGATACTGGCCATTTGAAAAACATGCATTATAAACTTGGTTAAAGAGAAAATGTTCTGATAAAAGGAATACAAAATCATAACACATACAGCAAATTGTGTTCTCTAATGTGATCTTTTATGTTAGATTGAGGGAGAAAGAGAAACTTGATTTGTGCTTTTTCCAGTTGAGCATAATCACTTCTAGGCAACACTTAATGTTAATCAACTTTGTGATTATGCTACTGGTCTAGGTTGGCAGCAATGCAATGTTTAACACCACACATGGAGGGAAGTTCAATATCTTAATCCGTAAGTGCTTGTACAAAGTTTCATTCTATATGCCAGTGGGAGTTTAATCACAGGAAAGTCACACATATGAGCAAATGTACCTGTTGGCACTTTGTATAACCAACTTCTATTTTGAGTTAGCCCAACCCTGAACAATTTCAGAAGCAACCACCCAGCATGCAGCAGAATGAAGACAGAGATCAGAGCCCAGATACCATTTTAGAGGCTGATTAATCCCTGCACTGGTAAGATTAGTAGGGTGTCCTGTGCTGAAGGTATTAAAGTGACTTTGCATTTACACAGCAGTTTTGATCAGAGAATCTCAAAGTCCTGCACAAAAGTGGATAACGATCATCTCTGTTTAAACAGAGCTGAGGCACAAAGAGGTTAACTGACTTACTTGACATCACATAGTGGCAGTCAGGACGAGCCCGGCAGTGAGGTATGTATCTAACAGCATTGCCACTCTAGTAAAAACATGAATCAGCATTAGGGATTTTTGGGGCTAACCTTATTCATGGCTCTGTGCCCATAATATCTTCTAAATTGTCCCTTAAACCTGGTTCTCATCTGCATTGATTAGGCATTTCCCATACAACTATTATGCCCCAGCTTCCCAAATTACATACTTCATGAGAAGGCACTCCTTAATCCACTCCCTTTTTGCCAATGCATCCTGAGTATGGAAGGCTCCAGATACCATCCCTTTGCTCTCTCTTCTTAAGAGATGAGGGCTGCTCTTCTCTGGGATAGGCTACTTGAGCAAAGTTCTAAAACTTGTGTGGTCTAAATTAAAAAAACAAACAAACAAAACTTTAAGACTAGTGAGAACACTTGATTTTAAAATAAAAGAAATGCCCTTCATACAAATCTAGTCTCATTCTGCAACACCTAAGTCAGATAGGCACAGTATACCTATGTAGATGAGCCCTTCACCACTCATTGCACAAATGAACCAGAGACCACATTGTTGCCAACACCAGTGCCCTTTTATTTCCTTGTGCAAGTCCCCACCTCCACCTATATACAGTTATGTACACTATAATACATTCACTTAGCTGCTTGGGGGACAGCTAGCCATGACCAACAGCAACTTCTTGCTACTTCTCATCCCAGTCTCCATGACCTTCTGTGTGCCTGCCAGCTTTATCCTTCTGGCCTGGAAGGCTCACAGGTGCTTTGCCTCAAGCCCTTCTCTTTAAAGGCCACACCCTGCCACCTCCAATTAACTCTCCTGGTTGGGAGCTGAGCTAGTAGGAGCTTAGTTAACAGAGCTATAGGGGTAACGGGCTGGTTTAGAGCTTCTTGGCCAGCACCCTGTTACAACCTCATTTAGCTCAAGTAGATTTAAAAGACCTTTCCTTTAATAGGGCTGTTGCCTGGTATCACAGTAGTGGGGGTGCAAATCCATATGAGTGCAGGGTTGGGTCACCACTTGCTCTGTAATCTGTGTGGTGCCTTACAATGCTTTGCTGTTGTAGCCCTGAACCTGGGCTTCTCACCACCCAGCCTACCAGCATGCAGGTCCCACCTTGACTGTACACTAGAAAGCCTGGAAACTGCAGCTCTTACCCCAGCAGCCTGTCTCCAGCCTCACCCTGGCTTCCACCAGCCTTGATTGCTACTTGCAGGGTGACCCCAACACAAATTTCCCCAAAATGATACCTCACAAGGCGTATTATGTACAAAGATTATAACAATAGGGTGTAGGGGTGAATACAGAGGTGTTTAGTGTCACAAGCACCCCTGTATTTCACCCCTTTTCACCCCTGACTTTTTCGACTTCCCAGCCTATCAGACATGTAGAGTGTGGTAATAGCTATCGCCTTTTCCAGCCCTGTTACACCTTTCATGTTTCTTTGCATCTAGCTCACAGCAGCTGAGGATCTGGCTCGCACCATCAGAGTATCTTGTTAGTTGAGTTAATCATTTGGGCTGCTAAGAGAGGTGTGAGTTAGCTTAACACAATGACCCACAAAACTAAAAGAGCCAATATGTCACCTGGGAAGATCATGAGGGTGTTCTGACACCTCTGAAAATCAGGCCATTTTAGTAGCTCTCTTTTGATTTAGGTGCCAAACTTTAGGCACTCATATTTGAAAAGGCTGATCTCAGATTCCATAAGTCATCAACAATATTTCCTGAAATTATAAAGCCCAGCAACTTACTGTCCAAGCCTGAGGCCCTGGTTACACTGGCACTTTATAGAGCTATAAAGCCGTCAGGAGTGCTATAACTCACTACCTGTCCAGACTGGCGAGGCACGTAGAGCGCTATAACCTAGGACTTATAGCTCTCCTGGTAATCTACCTCCACACGGGGAATAAGGGCTGTAGCGTTCCCGCTGTAGCGTTATGGCGAAAATGTGGACACCCTCTGCGCTACAAGTGATCTCTTGAGATGCCTGGAGCCATTTAAGGCAATTGATATCTCTTCCCTTTCTTTTGAACTGGGCTGGAGGAATGCGGAAGTACCTTTTTAGAGTTTCTCTCTTAACTCGGCAGATAAGCAATGCAAATGTTTAAGGAGGGAGTCTGTGTGAAAACAAAGCCTGCTAGTCTTCTCTGTGAACGGACACGCGCTGACAGGCTCTCAGAAGGATGGAAAAACCACTCGATCTCTCCCTCCGCATACACACAACATGTTCCCCCTCACCCCCTCGTTTGAAAAGCACATTGCACCCTGCTGAATGCTGGGATACCTGCCCTAATGCACTGCACCCAATGCCGCCTGAAGTGCCGCAAATGTGGCCACGCTATACCACTGGCGGGTGTCAGTGTGTCCACATTATAGTGCTATCCCTATAGCTGTATATGAGGACAGCTATAACCAATACCACTATAATCCTATAAGTGTAACCATGGCCTGAGACAAACAGAAGGGAGGAAATGTCTGCATAGAACATGAGCAGGGAGAGCTACACAGCTTGGAAAGGACTTCAAAGTGGAGTCTCTTGCTAAACTACTCATTTTTAGGGCTCTCTTCAAAGTTCGTTGCCATTTTTTGACAATATTTCAACCCATGTAGTAATAGTGGGAATGGGTAGTGGCAGAGCTGCAAAACAGCATGCATCTGTTGTGACGCCTATGTAATCTTTTATAATGATATGGCCAGAAAAGAACTCCAGTTATTCCAAGTTTGCCTTGTGAGCTTGAAGTAAGACCTCTTCCCTGGAAAAATAATAATAAAACACAGGAGGATGCAAAGATCCATTATGAAGATCACACACTTAGCCTTAACTTACCCAAAAGAAAACATAGTCTTCTAACATTTGTTAGAACCACCCACAGTGGAGTTGTTTGGAGGAAGAGATGAATAGGAAATCAAAGAAAACTAGAAGACATCTCTTATTGTAAATTCACAGCTACACGCTCATTTTTGTAGCTTTTTCTTAATAGTCCAGTGGTTTCTGCCATGCAGCAATTTCATTAAAGCTTTGATCATACTCGTAATATAAAGCCAAGCTTACTGCAAAGGCTTCATTGCCCTAAAGAGTCCATAACTGGCCAAATTTCTTAGAAAGTTTTGCTTGGTTTCACCACAGTGCAAGTAAAAATTAATTATCCCAGCAGTTGCTGTGATGCCATAATACAAGGGTGTCAAAAAGTAGAGTTTTTTTCCAAATGGAATGTTCTAGCACAGCACTGGATATGAGACTTACCATAAATGTGATTTGTGAGGGTCATTAATGAAGTACTAGACCTAATTGACTTCTCTTGGCTTTATGACAATATAAAAAAAGTTCTGCATTAGCAATGATATTTCTTTTAAACTTCTCCATCTGAATCCTTGATACTGTGGATCTTTGCATAAAGTAGAACTGAAGCAAGATTTAGGTGGGCTCAAGATGAGGGCTGGCTGGGAAACAACATTTCCACTTCCACTCCCAAAATATTTTAGGGTTTCAAAATTTGTGTTTGATCCAACATGGAATGGAACCACGATCGTTTTTTGTGGAAAAACACAAAAGAAAGCCCCCAGTCAGAATAGCTAAAACTCCTGTGATTAGTAGTGCATGCAGGTTCAAGTCTTGTTTATCTGATTCAGAACAGAGGCTTGATCCTGAGTCTCTCATGTTCCTAGCATGTGCCCAGACCTCTGGGCTATAGAGTGAATTACCCATCAGAATGTTCCATTTTATATAAATAATTACTATTCATTGGGTCAGAGGGTGAGAGAGTAACTCTAGAGCGTGGTCTTTAGGTCTTTGACCATTCTTCTTAACCCATGACTGCATCTTCACTAATCTATGGGAAAGAGATACAAGGTCTACGAGGAATAGCCTATTCCAGGAAAGCCAGGAAAATACAAATCCACATGTTAATATTCTATGAACATTATCTTGCCTGCGCCATGCAAGATTAATTTTTACGCTTGTACAACTGGTGCTATTACCTATGAGCCAAATCCTGGCCCAATGGAAGTTTTGTTTTTGACTTCAGTGGTGGGGCCAAGATTTTACCCAAAGTTTTTTCTAGATAGTTTCTTAAACTTACATTTTTCAAAGTGAGATACCTAAAGCTAGGCAGTAAATAGCCTGATTTTCAGCACTGCTAAGCATCCACAACTTCCTCTGAGTTGGTAAAAACTGAGTAAGAGTAACACACTGATCAGTTTTGCTCTATTGTATTTGTCGTTGATGTATTTGGACAGAGTTAAAATGAAATAATCTACTTGACTATCAGATCACTTGATTTCCCTTTCATGTCTGTTCTCTTCAGGGTCTTATACCATGTCTTTCACGGTGGTATCTGAGCACCTTCCAGATATGTATTAAGTGAGGTTACTATCTAGGGTGACCAGACAGCAAGTATAAAAAATTGGGACAGGGGATGGGGTGGGGTAATAGGTGACTATATAAGAAAAAGCCCCCAAAATCGGGACTGTCCCTATAAAATCGGGACATCTGGTCACCCTAAGACTATCATGTATCTCTTTCTTTCTCTTCTTCACCTCAGGTGCAAAGCTGTGTGAAAATTAAAATACATAAATATCTTTATTTTAAATATAATAAATATAATATACACCTGGCTAAAGAAAAGTTTGAAAGTTAAGTGTTACTTAAAATTTTTGAACAAGGCATTTTAAGTTGTTAGCTCTCCTTTATTGGGGTAGGTAGTTGAGCAGTACCATGAGAGGAGTAGAACAGGAAGAAGGCAGAATTGAGACTTTTCAGATTTGGCCCAATTATGAGGGCACGGGGGCATCATTTGAGTTCCACGTCTCAAGTGCCAAAATGTTGTGGGCTGGCTCTGAAGAGAGGAAAGCTCCAGAAGCTGTCACTACACTGCTAAAAATAGCAATGTAGGCAGGGCATGGTTTGGGCCAGTACAGAATGTGTAGCCCACAGTACAGAATGTGTACAGCAGAGAATAAATACATACCCATGCCCTCCTGGTGTATCTTTACTGACTTAATCTATGCCTCATCCTTTACACTGCTATTTATACTTGTGGTAGAGGGGATATGTGTGTATGTACACTACATACCAGTGAAAGAATCATGTAATGTAGGCATGCCCTTCATAGAGCAATCTGCATGGAACTTGGAGGGAGGAGCCCAGACTGTAGGAGGGAAGAGTTGAGAGGAGGTACCAAGAAGTCAGTCTGTGTGTATGTGGTTTGAATTCTAGCTGCAAGTTGACACATCTCTATAAATAGTTTTCTTTACTAATGAGCCAAGTTAGTTTTTAGAAACATCTTATTATTACCCAGCATTCACTCCAGGAAACTCTAGTTGATGCAATATCCCTGCAACTCCTGTCTTCTGGAATCATCTTCCTGTGTCTTTTGGTCCATTACATTTCCATCTCATGACAACAACCAGATGAAAAGTTTTTGTCCTTGTCTATACTTCTTAATTTCATTCTCACAGTGCTATTATTTATTGTTTACCCTCAATATCAACTTGAAATCTAGTCAGCTCTTAAAAGTGAGTCAAAAGCCATTTGAGGAGGACATTTTGGCTTATTACTGAATGAGATGGGGACTCATTCATTGGGGAAAATGTACATCATGGATGTTCTAGAAGGTAGGAGACGCAAAGCAGAAGGGTAAGCTGTGGTAAGATTGTGAAGAGGGACACAGAGGCGGCCAGTACTAGGGTAGTGGAGAAATGAGTAGAAAGAGGCCAGTTAGGTATGCTATAAAAAGTCATTTAGAGATTTAATTTGTTAAATTCCAAGGCCAGATGAGATATTCTGGACTGAATTATATAACACAGGCCATAGAATTTTCTGGAAATAATTCATGTTTGAATTGAAAGCCAGGGGGCCTGTTCTTGATCCCACTGAACTCAGTGGGAGTTTTGCCTTTGATTTCAGCAGGAGTCAATGCCATAAAGGGGAGTTTGGAACTGGATCCTGAAGTGCAAGGGGGCAAGTGCATTCTTTTGAAGACTAGGCTCATGTTTCTTTGTAAGTATAAGGAGGCAGCATGGCATCCTGGAAATACTGTAGTCTGGAGAGCTGGGACTTGGAGACGCCATGGTGGAATGAGTGTTGTGGAGCTTTACTCCATAAATTTTCTTTATAAAAGGGCATTTTGGACCAGATAACGTTTTCCTTTTCCTAACATTTCTCATGTTTGTATGTTCTAAATGCCTGAGAATTTGAATTTGCGTCTTGAATATTTTTGTCCTTTTGGGTCCATTAGGTATATTCTTGTACTACACTTGTTAAGATGATGTTGGTTTAAATATCAGAAGGCTCAAACTTCTTCCCTTTCCCACAGTGGACATTAATTATTGAATTTATCTTGTACCTGCCAGGCCTGAAGGATCTGCTGAGAGAGATGCACATTTTTTTTTTAACTTCCCTGACTTAGGCTAGGATCAAAGATAACATTCTACCACGTCATCCTTCCTGGCTCTGCTATTCACGGGTGTCAAAAAGCTGCTTTTTGGAATCTTTAATTAGGCTCATTTTGGAATAAGCCTCATTGCACTTCTTTTCATTAAATACCTTTTAAAACTGAGGTTTGGATTAGCTCTCCCCTGCACATCAAAGAAGGGTTCAGAAACTCATCCTTTATTGAATTAGCAGGCAGGATGAGCTGCTACTAGTGGCTACTATTCTTGCATTTAATGATATTGCCAAAGTATGACACAGGCCTATGGTACATCTATACTATGAGCTAGGGGTGTGATCAGACATGCCAAAGCTGCGGAAAAAAATGCAGAAACTGGGCTTGTTGTTGGCTTAATTGACTTGTGAGTTGCTTGTAGCTTGTTATAGCTAGTTGTTTCTTTTTTTCTCCCCTGGCAAGCCAGGGCAAGGAGACAACAGGTCCACCACAATCCCAGACTGCACATCATGGGGATCTAGTCACACAGAGTGTCAGGGTTCTTAGAGATTGACTTGTTTTGGCCTGGGTTTGAAATGGGATTAGTTTGACTTTTGGCTTATTGTGAAAGTCGGGGTGTTTATTTAGTCGCATGAAAGTTGGCAACTGTGGGTGTGACTCCCCTGCTTGTTCACACAGGCTTACGTTAGCTCTCACCAAACTAGTGTGAGTATAAATAGCAGGGTAGCTGTGGTTGCACCAGCAGAGGCATGGTTGAGCTGGGCAGAGAACAGACCTGTTTTGATTGTAGTGGATTGTGACTTGGACTACACATTAGATTAGGGGATTAATGTGGAATATAGGCCAGTGGCAAATTACTCCTCCTTGACCCCCAACTCAGAGCAAGGGATTGTACTCCAGAGGTATGTTGCTAGAACCTGCAGGGCTGGACCGTGGGACCATGGGGGCTCTTGGAAACTGATGCCTCTATATCAGCACATAAGGACCCTGTGAGCCTGGGCTTGGCAGGAAGTATTGCCCAACAGGACCTGACTAGAGGCCCTTCACAATCCCCTGATTGGCCAATACCAGTGTCCTACCAATAACACAGACTGCCTGCCTGTCTCTACTCCAGATCCTGTAGTAGAATCCGACCTGGGAATCATGGTACCTCCCTGATTTTCTGGCTGCTACTGTGGTTGAAGGTCTTGGGACATGTGCAGCAGATCCTTCGATAACTAGCAATGATAGGCTCCATGGCTACTGCCAACTTTATAGAGGCAGATCCCCCTCCAGCTAAAACCCACACTGGACCTCATGGATATGATTGATGGGTCACCCCTATCATTGGACCAGTGGCTTAAGAGACTGTCTCTTCAGAGGCTGTAGTGGAAGGGTTCTGAGAAACAAAATACTTTGATGTGGTCCACTCCCTGTTCTTCCTGATAATTCTTGGCATTTTTTGGTTGGAGTTGCATGACCCATGTATCTCCTGGAGACTGAGGGGTAGCTTCTCCTCTGAATACTGTCAGAAAGCCTGCTTTCAATGAAACAACCAACCCTCAGATGAACTGCATCCAGAACCCCAGGATGGGAAGAGATTGTTGGAAGATAAACCCCAGATGGTGGGGGCTAGCTAGATGGGAGCGGCTCCAGGAAAGAACCTCAGCCTCCCTGAGAAGTACTATGACTACCTGAATGTGTTTGGGGGGGAAAAAAAACCCAAATTCACTACTCCCCACAGAGATTATGACTGCCCGATAGACCTACAGTCTGGGGTAAACATGCCTTGTGGACAGATATGCTTCATGTCTGAACCAGAACTCAAGAAAACCTTGCCAAGGGCTCCATGTGCAATCTACCTCTCCAGCAGGGGCACTATCCATCTAGATAGACTATTGCACATTGAACCAAGTAACTATTCCTAATCAGTACCCTTTGCCCCTCATTTCAGAATTGCCCATGGGCCTTATGCATACTAGACTGATACCAATACTTAAACCAGGAACATCTCAGCTGTCTGAGAAATTACACAGACTGTCTGCTCCTGCCTCTGTATTGCTGACTCTACTTGCAAAAGACCCTAGATTCCGGCTTTTAACTCTGGTGCATCCTTGACTTTGCTATTTGATTGCTGTCTGTAACTAGATGCATGACCACAACCTACTGGTAACCTGACCCTCCTGCCTCCTGGTGTCTGATTCTCAGTTTGTGCTCTGGCCTTTCTCAGACTCTGACCTGACTCCTGCTTTGACTACTGGGTCAGATCACCCTCATCCTGGTTGTAACCGGCATGTCTAAAATCACAATCTAACCCTTTTTCTAAGGTCAAACAGAATCTGCGGCTGAGGCAAGAACAGAATCCAGATCTGAGCCATGAGTTCATCCTTTCTCTTTCATGTCATGTGACATCCCATAACAAGCAACAGACGTGCTATAAGTGAGTACTGAGGATGCTCCACATCCCATCAAGGATGCTCAGTACCATGAAAGATTGGGCCATAAATGAGGGAGGGGCATAAGAACTTCCCTTTTCACTGAAAGAGAAGACAATTTTTCTAAAGGTCAGTTTTTTTTGACAACGCTTTGCTTTAAAACCACTGTTGGGGCAGAGGGCAAATACCCAAGGGTATAGCTATATTTATTTAAAATTTGTTAAATTGACAGAACTTTTTTCTCTAGCTTCCTAATGACTTTATTTAAACAATATTTGAACAAAATGGATCTGTGATGCCAGCTTAAACGTATTCATATGATAACGTCTTCAGGTAGCTGCTCTTCTGTTATTTTCTTATTTGGAAAAGAAGCTTCTGTCTAATGCCTCATTAAGATTCAGTGGAAACTTTCTTGCTTCAGTAATTTTCCTATTAAATTACAACTATTAGAGGTAGTTTTTTCACCCTAAAGGAAACCAATGAAACCACCCAAACTAATGAAGTTGTTTTCAGCAGGAAATACCTCGTTACGGGGGTACTTCTAATTACTGTTAAAATGAACTGGAACACACTGTCTCTAGAATGGGATGTCCCAGAGCTATAAACCAAAATCGTAAACATCTGTGCATCTCCTAATCTATTCATTTAATCTTTTGTAATAGCAACACAACCTCAACTAATTTTTAAATGCTGGTAGGATTTACAATAGATAGATATAAAAATGTTGCTGAAACAGAAGAAATAGAATTCAAATTTAAGTGGGATTTTCCCCCAATGAGGAATTTGAGTTTGTTTTTGTTTTTTTCAAAGAAAGCAAACAAAACACTAACAACTGGAGTTTATTTTTCTCTATACTATTTATTCTGGTCTCATTTTTTTCTCTCTGAACTAATTGCTATGTTTAGGTACTGCTATGTTGAAAGACTATACTAAGAAGGAATTGTGATACAGTTTATATAACAGAATGCATTGAGCAAACTCACACAAGAGTTTCAAACTGGATTTAATTAAGATAGCTTTTCCTTGCTTTAGACATAAAACTGAACTGAGAGAATGAACTAAGATATAGTCTAATTTGAAAAACCCCTACTCATGGACTAGATTCTGCAATCCTTAGAGCAGTGCTGTTGACTTCAAAGGGGCTATTTAGCTGAGTAAGTGATACTCTGTGACAAGATTGCATACTCGGAAGCTATTTGAGAACTCTTCACTGTGATAAGCATTACTGCTTAAGTCAATCTCTGTTCTTGTAAGAATAAGGACTACTCACATGAGTTTGCAGGATCATCCCTTTTATCTTTCAAAACTAAGACTAATTTTCTGAAATTGAAGCAATGAAATCACAACAGGCTCTGGTTGAAGTACAACTCTGCTGTAAAAATGGTATTTTGCAGTGCAGTTCTCATTGCCTAGGTGACTTTCATATCCACTTTACCCCCCTTAGCAGAAGAAAAGTGTTTGACTAACTGCCAGGGTGCTCTATCACCAGTTTAATGTGTAAATTATAATCTGAGTGTGTCATAACATCTCACAGGTCATCACAGGTGTCATTTATCTATTTGTATTACAGGAGCACGTAAAGAACTGGAATCAGTCATTGGAACTGAAGCCCTGAGCCTGCATAAACTAATCTATCTATATAAGTAAGTTCATGGACATGAGCAACTGCATTGAACTTAAATTTACTCTTTTATAGGGGTTTGCTCATTGTGGCCTTAGTTAATTATGCTGTGGGTGAAGCAAGAGCCAGAATACATCCATCTCTTTCTCCCATAGAAAATTTGGTCTTAATAATCCATGAATTGCTTTGAAGAGAAGGACTAAGACCTTGAACTGGCATTGAAAACTGACTGGGAACCAGGGGAAGGGTTTGAGCCTGATGTGTTTGCTGGGATCTAAACCATGGAGAGGACTGGCAGTTGCAGTCTGTACCAGCTGGAGCCTGTGTATTGTCTTGACTTCACAGTCAGCTTTTGATGCACTGAATTACAGTAATGCACCCTGAAGGGGACAGATGCATGGATCACTGTGGCCAGGTGCTCTTCCAGGAGTGAGGGATGAAATTTCCTAGTGAGCTGAAGGTCAAAGACATTTTTAGATAATGAAACTAACTGGTATCCATGTGACCAGAGGAGCCAGAACAAGACCCTCCTCCGCAATGTTTTGCACTACTTGGATGAATGTCTGGTGAAAATGAGAAGCTTAAGTTGCTCTTAACTGGACACAGTCTCTTCATTAGTGAATCTATGGACTTCAGTCCTTAAATATTGCTCTTAAATTATGTGTTGTTGTCTTTATTTATTGTTACAGTATTGGGTGAAGTGAAGACTTTAATGACATGGGGTTTTTGTTGTGATGCTGTCATAGGGTGGCTGACCCCAGTAAATGAAGTAGGTCAGCACCCCTGTGCTATAGCAGGTGCTCCAGTTGGCCAATTGTGAGGCCTGGGCAGCACCTGGAGGCTATAAATGATTGAGGAGCGATTCTATCAGAGGGAATCCCAGGAGGCTGCTTCGGGGCAGGGGGCAGGGGGCAGGGGGCAGGGGGCAAGGGGCAAGGGGCAAGGGGCAAGCTGTCAGCTGTCAGAGACTGGAGTGGCTGCAGGGAGAAGCAGAAGGTGGTTCCTGGGAGAAGGCTGAAAGCAGGAGAACAGCCAGAGGAGCTGTCTGCTGGCTCTGAGCCTCAGAGCCATAGGTAAGGGTGGGAGAGGGCTGAAGGCAGGGGAGCAGTACAGGAGCTTAGTAACTGACCTCTCTAGGGCCAGAAAGCTGGGCCCAGAGTAACTGCGAGTGGGCCAGGAGGAGTGAAAGATGTTCTTCTGACAAGAACGCTCCCAGCAGATATGCTGTGGGAGTTCCCACTGAGAGAAATACGGTTGCACTCTGGTTGTAAGAACTTGGGCGTCTGTCCTGGCACCAGGCTGGGAGATGACTGATAATTTGGACATGGTCAAAAGTATTAGTGTGGGGTGTTGAGGGATGAGGCCTCATGAGTTTAATGATTGCTTGCACTGGGGTGAGAAACAGATATGTTTAGGGCTATTGTAAAAAACTATGTTTTTGTAATAAAGTGATCCCACAAGGGCTGTTTGCACTAAGACTGTTTGGACTGTTTCAGGGGGGAAACTGAGGTAAGTACATCTGTCATGTTGTGGACGGCTGCAGGACACATGGCTGCTCTGACAGAGTCCACTGATATTTCTGTGTCACATTAGCCTTCTTTATACTTGCATATGGTGAATTTATCATCTTGTATATAATGGATGCTCTGTAGGAGGAGATACTTTTCTGTTACATGACACTTTTTTCTCTTAGAAGAAAAGTAGAAAAAACCCATTGTTCCAGTGGAAACACAGCCTTCTATTTCTACCCATAATCCAAAGTGAATTCTTTCTACAAATGGAAGTATGGAACCAAATTATTAATTATTTTTTTGGACAGTGGTGAGAACTTTCTCACAGAGCTTTACTGGGAAGATCAATCTTAATTTGTAACCATGATTTATTTTCTGTGCTGCTGTTACTCCCCTCTGAATCCCTGATGCGTAAATAAACTGTTCTGGAATTTCAGAACACCAGATCTTTAAACATTTTTCTAAAAAAAAATGTCAGTGTCAGAATACCCTAATTGTCTTATATGCATTTCAAACACAATAAGAAGTGTAACTAATAAATGTGACAGTTATGGTGGTTTATGGATAAATGTACTTAAGATGACTGGAAGGAAGGCAAGAATGTAGAATACTTTGCTGCTGCAGCACTTACATGATAGTCACAAAGCATATTTATTTATAAGTGTCACTTCTCACCAGTCGAGATTTATATGAAAATGCAAATTCTGACCAGCAATGTTCTGAACTGATAAGCACTTCAAATTTAGATGCTCTTAGAGCATTAAATTAAATTAACAGCCCCATTTCATCTCATTTTGGTGAAGTTATTCTAAACTACACTTTCCTTCCATGAAATGGGGTTATATTGACTAAAGCTATTTCTTTGTTTCTGCTGTAAGGTAACCTCCGGGTGTAACTAATGTTATACATTATATTTGGGCTGAGGAGGCTGGGGTGTTGTGTATGAGGGGACAGCAAACTTCTACTGATCTTTTAAATCTGGTTTTGAAATCATTTGGATTACACTGTTACCTGCTTATCTGTGTAAAGCACTCAAGTATGCCCTGCTGGTACATGGCAGGATGGAGCCAGGGACCTTGTACTATAGTCTAGCTGCTGCCCATAACCTGAGCTGTGAAAAAGGCTAGCATACATTTTCCTGAAGTCCATGCTCTACCATCTGTTTAGGTGGGTGTGGTCAACCCCCGAGCTTGCACACTACACCTCCCCATGGCCATAGAATAGTGGGGTGCATATCAGCTTGTTTCCCTTCTTCGATCTCAAGAGCACAAAGAGGAAATCCTGTCCAAGGTGGTTCCTGGGTTCCCAGCATTCTCTTTCTCCTATAAAGTCACTCGCTCAACACACCATGTGCTTTTGCCAAGCAATTTTTAGATGTTAATTCTGAGTAGTAGGGCTGGATCATGACCATGGGATAGTTAGCTATTTAAAAGAGCCATGTATCTGTAATTAGCCTTAAGTAGGAATAATTGGCAAAGGAATGGGGCCTTGTGACACACGAAACCTCACAGCAGCAGAGAAGGAGCTAAGGAGTCCTATGGGCCTGCCTACCTCTACCCTACTATACCTGCAACCAGTTCCAAGCCTGGGAACAAAGGAAATGGTAGGGATACTCCACAGCAAGACTAGTGGATGGCTCAGAACTGGGCTGGGTTTGCTCTTGTTCTAAAAGATTTGAGGCTGTGTTACCTAGGGTTTTTTGCACCCAAAGCAGTGGCAACTTAACTGTTTCTCTCCAGGCAGTGTTGAGAATAAGTCAGTAGGGACACACAGCTCCTCCCTCTGATAAATGGTTGATGCAAACTAGAGTGCTTTTACTTAAAGCTACTTTTTATTAGGTCAAGGAGGCGCAAACACGCACTTTATAGCAATAGGGTCAGAGTGAACTAAACATTATAGTTATCCAATGTTTGAGATTGTTTCAAGTGATCACCAGCTGGGGGCCTTCCTTCCCTCCACTCCTGAGGAGTTGAGGTGTCAAATCCTTGCCTGAATAATGTTTCATCTGTCTGCTCCAAAGTGTATTCCTTTGTTTAATCTTTTAAAGCTAACTTAAACAGAGGACATAACTCACTGACCACTAGCTGGTCAGTGTAATGGCATGGCACCCACTGCTCATGAATGCCCCTCCTGGTCAGGTGTGTCTGCAGTCTTTAAACAGTTCCAGCGCTGGTATTAAGCTATAACCCCAGGGCTTCCTCCCTCTAGGCAACGGTTTTACCCTCTCTGGGCCTTTCTGGCCCTAGCTAGGCCACTAAGTAGTTCATATCCCCTTCTGGGATTTATTGCAGTCCAAATGTAGGTCACTTCTCCAGTGGCTTATGTGGGGGAGGGGAAACTTGGACCACCCACAATTCCAGGTTCCAGTCCAAGGACCCTAGGAATAGAAGCCATGCACCACTGTGTCCCCTAAACTAAACTGCTTTCAGTTTCCTGGGCTACTTCCCCACAGCTTCACCCTTACCTTAGGGCTCTTTGTTCAGGCCTAGCTGGCAGTGGTATAACAGATAGATGTTTGTGAAGGAATTTAAATTTGACCGCTTTTGGAGGGGTTCATTGAACACATACATTCTACACATTAAACCACATCAGCACAATCACATACATCATGTGCATAGAAATAAACAGCAGTACACTCACCATTTCAACAAAAATCCATGTGTTGTAGAGCCACCTGAATAAATGTATCCACAAGTATTTAGCTATGGTGGGGTCACAGAGCTACTTCGGCACCAGGCCGCAGCAGGGAGAGAGAGTTAGGCCAGAGGAGTTCTGTGCGCCCACTGTGGCCCTGGAGCTAGAGGAGCTCTGTGCCCCCAACTATTACTGGGGGCCTGTGCCCCTACTTGCTCCTCCTTGTGCACCTTATGGCTGTGACAAGATGCAGGAGGAGGCAAGTTCTCAGTCAGGAGAACATCTGAACATTACTTCAGTCTGACAAAAAAGTTAAACTTAGTCAGCTCTTGCAAGCAAGGCATGGTACAGATCCAAACGTCAGCCCTGAAAAATCAGAGGCAATGGGTTTTCACTTAATACTTTCTGTTTCCATGATAACTCTCTTTCTGAAGTACGTTTTGTAAACTTACTTGACTCAGATGCAGATTGGATTATTTATGCTGCATTTGAAATAAATTGGAGTGCAAATGATAACTCAGTCTTTCAGTGAATCTCACGGAACAGATATCCATCACAATGAATTGTCTTGTTTCATGAACATATTTTATGAATTTACGGTTTTTGATCAGCTGTCCCCTGGAACATTGACAATGCCTCCTGCAATCATCATATTAATCTACAAGGGCAAAAATTGGCTGGCTCTTCCAGTAGAATGAGGGTGCATAAAGAATCCCACATATATCCTACCACTCTCCTGCATTCTTCTGAAATAGTTCAGTTCTTCACTGGGACATCTGAGTTCCCACCTGAACTCAGAGAATCCACAAGCTGCTGCTCTGATTATGGCCCTGATACTCTTGGCCCAAGAGCACTGGCTCAGGCTCACCTTACCACCAGGAAAAGCCCAATCTTGCATGCCTTGTACTCCCAAAACTCTCACTGACTTCAGGATCAGAGCACACTAACTCCCTCTCTCCTCTTCACACAAACATGTGTCTGGTGACTCTTAAGAGTCTGGGGACGTCTACACTGCAATCAGGAAGGGTGGTCGTAGCTCAGCTAGGCATACCTGAGCTAGTGTTGATCTAGCTCGATCAAAAGCTAGTAAGCATAAACAATAGTAGTGTACCTGTGGCAGCGCGGGATAGCTACATACATTCTACTCATTAAACCACATCAGCACAGTCACATACATTATATGCATAGAAATAAGCAGCAGTACACTCACTCTTTCCGTAAAAATCCATGTGTTGTGGAGCCACCCTGAATAAATGTATCTATGAGTACTTAGCTGTGGTAGAGTCACAGAGCTTCGCCGGCACCAGGCTGCAGCAGGGAGAGAGAGCTAGTCCAGCTCCACCCAGAATCCTGGGTACATACTTCAGTGGCTAGCTAGTGCCATCTGCCCATGCTGCCATGGCTACTGTGCGCTTCACACAGTGCATAGTCAACCTGTGGAACTCCTTGCCTGAGGAGGTTGTGAAGACTAGGACTATAACAGGGTTTAAAAGAGAACTGGATAAATTCATGGAGGTTAAGTCCATTAACGACTATTAGCTAGGATGGGTAAGGAATAGTGTCCCTAGCCTCTCTTTGTCAGAGGGGGGTGATGGATGGCAGGAAAGAGATCACTTGATCATTATCTGTTAGGCTCACTCACTCCGAGGCACCTGGCATTGGTTACTATCGGCAGACAGGATACTGGGCTGGATGGACCTTTGGTCTGACCCAGTATGACTATTCTTATGTTCTATTGTTACTCAAGTTAGTTTTGATCTCCCTAGATCAAAGTTAGCTTAGGTATACCTATGTGAGCTGCATTCACACCTATCCTAAAATCTTATGATGGCAGGAGACAGTCATTCAAGTCCTTACTCCAAATCAGGCACAGCAGGGATTCAAGCATGAGTCTCCCATATTGTGACAGCGTCACCAGGGTGCAACCAGGACTGTAGGGCCGCTGAATCCTCTGTTCCACCAACCTGGACTGCTTCTCTCACTGTGATGCTGATGTCAGGATACAAATTTCTGTCAGGTACTGCACTTACACAGACATCCACACACCCAACTGAGTTACACAAATGCTCTCCCAGCCACTCATGAACGAACAATAAAGAGGCTCCAGCCAATTCCCCCCAACTCCCCGGTCTTGCACTGGTCTGAAATTTCCCAAGCACTTCAACCGAAACACACTGTTTTAAGTAAAATATAAAACAGGTTTACTGACTACAGATAGATTTTAAGTGATTATAAGTAGCAGGCAGAGAGATCAGAATTGGTTGCTTAAATTGGTTACTACGTTTTACAAACTAAGCAGAATTCAAATCACCTGACAGATTGTGCAAATAGGTCACAGATCTTCAAACACACACTGAACTCCATTTCCGGCCTGGGATTCCACCCATCTCCAGTTCAAAATCTTTGTTTTCCATCTGTCCCTCCAGCTGTTGAGCTGCAGGACGGGAGAAAGGCCAAGTGACGATGTCACTTCCCTTCTTTTATATTTTCTTCCAGCTTGCTGGAAAGCTGTTTGCTGTGACCTGGGAATCAGAAAGTCCCCATTGGTCAGGCAGTCTCCATTGCATACATGCTTTCTCTGACAAGTCTCTGGGATAGTGGACTCTTTCCTTGATGGGTGTTGATGAGCCATTGATGACTGTCTGGCTATCTATGGTTACTTCATTGTTGTGCCTGAAAGGCTGGTTGTGGGTGTTCCCAACCTCACAACATATTTCAGTGACACATACAGCAATACTTCATAACTTCAGATACAGTCCAACAGGATATTAATGTTCAACAGACTTTTAAAATGATACCTCACAAGTCATACTTTGTACAAAACATATTCTCCTATCAGCATGGTGAATAGGGGGTTCCAGGGTGCTACTCTAAGGTACACGTATCCTAAGTAAATGTCAGAGTATTGGAGGTTCTGGGCTTTCTTTGCCATTTTCTGACAAATATTTTGTCAAAGTTCACCACCAGATGTGTATACAGCATAAAGGAACCTCCCAAAACACTATTATACATTTCAGCTAAATGCTATAATTGTCTGCTTCAAGGTTAACCAGACTTCTTTATAGGAGTGGGGTAGGGAAAATATCAAAACATTCCCATGTCTCTGAGAACATGTGGCTTACACCATCTTCACTAAAAAGACTAATAATCAGGAATCTATTCAACTACATCAATACGCTTGACAAGCTAAAAAATAGCTAAAGATTTCATGAATATTTTTGTGCAAATAGCATTTGTTAGTGTCAATACTTTCCCTGCTGTAGATTCTAAATTAGTGTCTATTCTCCTATTTAGTTAAAATTAAAGCTCTTTTTTAATTTACTTTTGCACCGAATTCTATTTTGGTACAAAATGCTTTACATGCTTCAGAAGGATGTTTCTCACAAAGTCCAGATGGCAACAATAATAATTTATCTTTAGCATTAATGATTACAGTCCCCAATCTGATATTATAAATCTATTTTCATTTGGTCATAGGCGTTGTAGCAATTCAGTGGAAAAGCTACTTGTTATATGTTCATTTAGAAGAATTCAGTAGCTATAGGACTACTACTACTTTGATAGCTTTATCTAAAGAGTTTAGAACAGATATACTTTGGGAGTAGAGGGTTCAACATGAGGGAACAGGATTTGGGGCAGTTTCCTGGGAGGTGGGGTGAGCAGGGGAGAAGATCCCACCTATGTGGCATTGTAGTGAGCTTGAGACTCACTGGTGCGGCGCCGCCTACTGGTCATCTGGGAATTAGCTCTTTTCAGCCTTGGAGCACCCCCTGCTGGCTGTTGTCTCGTTTGCCTCAGGCCCCATGTCCCTCCTGGACCCTGGTGCCCTTTAACTTCAGGGTTCTGCCCCTCTGCAGTACCTCCCTCAACTCTGGGTCTCCTCTCCCAGGGGAATCTCCAACGCTCTAAACCCACCTTGCCTCAGTGGCTACTGCCAGTCATCACCTAGCCTCCTTTCACTGGACAGACTTCAGTCTGTAAAGGCCAGTTATTATTGGCAAGGGGTTAGGACCAGCTGCCTCTGCCTATTCCCAGGCTACACCTCTATAGCCCCAGTATCTTTGTTGGCTTTCAACAAGGCCTGCAGCCTGGGGATTTACCATGCTGAAGCTCCTCTTGCCTTCCCCCAGACCTGCTCTACTTCAGGTATCTTGTTCTCAGGCAGCTAGGCCCTCTCTTCTGGGTCCTGGGCCCCAACGCTCTTATAAGGGCCAGCTGGGCCCTGACTGAGCTGGCCACAACTGTGGCTCCTTCCCCAATCAGCCTTTCACAGCTTCAGCCCTCTCCAGGGCTGCTTTTAACTGGTTTTCCAGGTGTGGAGCCCATATCCCCTGGAGATTCATGTACCCTGTGTGATGGGCCAGAGGATTCTTGTATTAATGCTGAGGACTCATCAATGTATCAGAGAAAGTTACAGCATGATTCCATGGCTGGATGTTAAAGCTGGACACATTCAGACTGGAAATAAGGTATAATCTGTAATGCTTTACCAAGGGTATTGGTAAATTCTCCATCACTGACTATTTTTAAATCCAGATTGGATGTTTTTGTAAGAGCTCTGCTCCAGGAATTATTTTGGGGCAGTTCGATGGCCTGTGTTATACTGAAGGTCACAGTGAATCATGATAATAGCCTTGGAATCTATGAATCAGAGGCAAGTGATGCATATGCATTTACTATATGGAAAGTGAAACAGGTTGGATTTAAAATCAAGTTGTAACGTCTATCACTCTTGTACTGGTACTTTGTACGGAACATGAAACAAGCTTTGCTTTTGATTGTTGTAATGGTTCTCTAGCTACAGTATTCTATTTTTTTTTCCTCTTGGGATGTATTTAGGTTTGCTCCGGTACATGTGTTGTAGGATACTCGGTGTCCCATAGGAACGAAGCACACACACAGCTGGTGAATAGAAGCAGTGAGTTTATTAAAGGCAAAAGTGGCACACCTGCAACGGGGGCTCCCTTTGTTGCTGCCACTGAGTCGGGGAAAGCCCGACACATGGGAGCAGTGCTCGGGATGAAGCCCACTGCGCGTGGGCACACAGGCAGAAAAATAACAGGAACATTTGCATCTCATGAATACCTCATGAATAACTAATCCCTTATTTCTGTCTTATTAGCATTACATAATGCAAGCAGGTGTCTCATTACAAGGCGAGCAGGCAGTGAGAACCCATTACTCCGGCATGTGAAATATATGTGAAATAAACAGGGCAGGGACTGATAACGATGACCGAAAGTACCCTTTCCCTCCCAGGAGTGGTGGGGGGGAAATGAGCACCCCCCCCCCAGAAGTGTGGGGGGAGGGAATGAGCACCCCTCCCAGGAGTGTGTGGGGGGGAATGAGCACCCCTCCCAGGAGTGTGGGGGGGGGAATGAGCACCCCTTCCTTCCCTGGAGACAAGGTTGAGAGCGCCCTTAGCACTCTACCGTAACAATGTCTTGCGTACCCTTACAACACGCTTTAAAGGATAAAACTCACTAATGCTTAGCCCTAGTTGTCAGTCTGAAGCTGCTTGCTCTCAAGGCACTGCACCTACAAAAAAATCTTTCCTTCCGCTGAGGAGGACTAGACACTGCCGCCTCTAGACCCTATCAAGACTACTCCGACTTGCCCAGCAGGTTTAACTAGAATATCTCCTGGTGCATCCTGCTGCAGAGACCTAATGTGCTGTTACACAGTACCTTTGAATCAGGCTCTTAACTTTCACTGAAAGTTAGGCCCAGATCTTCAGATATCAAAGTGCCTTTGCCATTGCTGGGCTGCAGATGCTGGATGACCTCTGCTCTGCTGCCGGTACATTGCCATTAGCGAAGAAAAGTTGAGTTGGGGAAGCTGCCATACTACTTGTTGGTAAAGGAACAGTAAAACTGCTGCTCCCCACAGTACAAACCATGCTGTTCATCTGCTTATGTCTCCTCTGTAACATGCTGACTGAGCCCCTTTAAGGATGAGGGTCTCAATTCTCCTGCAATTGAAAAGGTGTAGCTTGGCCAGGGGTGGGGTAAGGAGAGAATCAGACTTGAGAGCCAGAAGGGGAAACAAGGTAATCAGCCCAAAACAGACACCTGGAGAAGGAGTGAACTTCAAGGGAGGGGCTCAAAAGGGATAGCTTGCTGAGTTGGTGCTGGAAGGCTGAAAGAGGCTGAGTTGTTGGACTGTACTTTGGGATTTTTAAAGACTATTTTGCATTGCGTGGGACAGCAAGCAGGCCCCAGGTAAGGGGAAATATTGGACACAAGAATGTATGGTGGAATTTTTAAGGAGTCAGAGGGGAAATCAAGGCAGTAACCCTGGCAATATTATGCACAGTTGCAAGTGGGGGAATGTGATGGCCTCCCATCACCATGGTACCTGGGCACCTAAATATTTATGGATGTGAGGTAGACTTTCAAAGGCTCAAATGGCACCTAAGCATCTAGTAACATCTGAGCCTTGGGGTGGGGGGACTCTACACCCTTCGCTTTATAACACCTCTCTGCGTTATCTCCATTTGACAGCTGGAAGAATAGGGATTAAGGGTATGCCTACATGACAGTTAAACACCCATGGCTGACCTGTGTCAGCAGACTCAGGCTCATGGGGCTGTAAAACTGCAGCGTCAATGTTTGGGTGCAGGCTGGAGTCTGGGCTCTGGGACTCCCCTCCCCATTTATAGTGTCCCAATGCACAAGCCTGAATGGGTACCCTACACTTCTGCAGCCTGAGCCCTGCAAGCCTGAGCCAGCTGAGATGGCCCAGCAGTGGATGTTTAATTTTAGTGGAAACCTGCCTCAGCAAACACAGGAAGTTACACGGGCAGAGCGGGGAACTGAATCCAGAGCGCTGGAATCTCAGTTCAGTGCACTAATCACAAGATCATCCTTCTTGCAAAATCAGTTCACCATATAAAACCTCAGAGGTCTCTCATGGAGGTTATCTGTGGCTGAGGCTGGGGGCAGGGAACAGCCAAAGGCCTGATTCTCACTTACGCTAAGGCTCATTTACACCACTATGGCACTCTAAAGGGACCTTAGAGTGGATGTAAATTATATCTACCCTCCATTAAAGCCAGCCTCTTCACATTACCAGAGTAGTGAAAGGGGGCCTTAATGGAAGAGAGAAGCAGGACCCTAACATCTAGGCATCCAAGAAGAGATGCTCATCCTAATCCAATGCTTGTATCCTGGGCAAAAGGCCTGGAAAGATGCAAAAGAGCCCTAAAAGCCCTGGATTTCATGGGAGAGGGCTCCTCCTGAGCAGGCACTATGGAAGAAATTTGTTAGGCTGCTTTTTGAGGTGACCTTCTGCAAACTCTGGTGCAGGGGGCAGCAGTGGCACATTGCGGGTGGGGCCAAAACCCTGAGCAGTTACTGGGCAGTCCTGTGATTCCAAGAGCAACCCCTGGGAAGCCGCTGTAAAATCAGAGGAGCAGCGAAGTCTCATCCCCGCAACGTAACCTTTCTGGGCCAGATCCCGTAACCTCTACCTACATATATAAAATCAATTGACATCAAAGAACTGTACCTGTGGGTAAGGATGCAAGATGGGGCTCAAAACATTTAAGGACCAACACAAAACCTACACGCCTTTCCCTGACACATTCAGATAACACTTTTTATTCTACTTTATATAGGGGGAAAAAGTAGCTCATATCCAACAACAATATCTTCTGATGCAGCCGAGGGGAAATCTTTGTTCAGTAATCAAATGGGAACAGGGCCATGATTGCCTTTTCATTGGTCCACTGCCTAAGGAGGATAGGAAGATGCTCTCAGTCAGAAGTGGCAAAGGGAGATAGTCAATGCAGTGGGGGAGGGGAAGAGGAGGAGAGATTTTTATCCCTTCCAGTGATCTACAAGTAATCTCAGATAAAGCCGAAGCTATACTGCAAAGCCAATTTAAGAAAGACCTATAAAAAACATTTCTTCAAGGAACTCAGGGCAAAGTTAATCCCCCTGCCCTTTATTTCATTTGGTATTAGCTGTTCTACAAATGCCATTAAGTGACATCTTTCTCCTGTAGGCCATCTACTATATACCAGGATTACCACAAACCTTCTCTTCTCCCCCAACCCCGAAGAACAGTTAAGGAGGAGGAATCTAATCCGACAGCTCTGTGAAAGCTGACACTGACAATGCTTGACAGTGGTATAAGAAATCCCTTTTGTCTGAAGCCACCATGTAGGGAAGTGTCTGCAAGAAAGAATTCTAAACACGGCTAGTAGTTGTGCATCACTTGTACTGCTATGATCTGTTACAGAATAGGTCCAGAGAAGACCAGGTGTAGCTCACAGGTGTTTTGCCTCAAGCCCTTCTTTCTAAGGGCCACACCCTGCCAGCTCTAATTAACTCCCCTGGCTGGGAGCTGAGCTGAGCTAGCAGGAGCTTAGCTAACAGAACTAACAGGAGTAACAGGGACTGGTTTAGAGCTTCTTGGCCAGCACCCTGTTACATGGACACTCCAGCATGAGTGCCGGAACCTTCCCTTCTCCCCCAGGCCTCACCTCTGCCGTGCCTCTTCCTCCTGAGGCCTCACTCCTGCCTTGTCACTTCCCCCCCAGGTACCTCCCCATTTGCTCCTCCTTCCCCCACTCTCTGTTGCTCACTGCTTTTCCTCTCCCCCCTCCCTGCATGGGTCAGGAGGACTCTCCTGCAGAGCCAGGGGTGAGAGTGGCAGCCATCTGATGCAGGATGTGGCCCTGATTGAATATGGGCTGGCGCGGGTGATGAGTTGATGCTTCCCCCGCTCGCTGTAACTGGACTTTGGATGTCTGGTCAGTAGATGTGACTGGACATCATCAGGTCCCCTTTTTGACCGGACTTTCTGGTCAAAAACAGGACACCTGGCCGCCCTAATGTAGGTTCAGAACAGGAGTCTTGGATAGCTTTGTTTTTCAGGGAGGGGTGGTGGAAGAGTTATATAACAAGGGAGAAAGAGCCGAGTGTACAACTAGAAAGGAGCAATGCTGGTGTCAGAGCCTAGGACTGACAGGATGGACTAGGCTCACAGGCCCCCTGCTGGAGACCTTAGGGTCCTACCACACTCTGCCCCAGAGAGGAGCGGAATAGAAATCCTCCAAGTGGCCTAGAGTGGTTGCACGGAGCAGCCAATCAGGGCCCAGCAGGCTCACATAAAAGGAGCTGCAAAGCCAGAGTCACTTAGTATTTTCCTGGAGCTGAAGGAGTGAGGAGTGTGTTCCTGGCTGAAGGAGCAGCAGGACCGTGGAAGGGACAGTTGTTGGCAGGGACTGCAGGAACAGAGAGAGTTCCTGCCTGGCTGGTATGATTGAGTAAGGACTGAGCCCAGGGAGGGCTGCAGAAATGCCAACAGAGTGGTTCTGGGGTAGGTACCTGATGGATTGTATACCCTGGAAGGGGTCTGTTCTGTTTCACATACAGACTGTGTGAGAGACTTGGCCAGAGGACTGAGTCACTGAAAACCTACCTGAGAAACTACCGACAGGGGTCACCACAATCAGAGAAAGTGCAGGTGCACACACTCGACCAGGGGGTGCTTGTGTGTGGTGGGTGCCACGCTATTGCAAGCACACTAAAAAGGAAGAACATTTTTCAGATTGCAGCCTCTAGTGTTGATTTCGATAGCTGGGAACTGGAACAAAAACTGCCAAGGCTACAGCTTGTAGGAGACTGTGTTTGAGAATATATTCAAGTCCTGTACCTCTGGGTAAAAAAGGAGTATGCTCCAAATGTAAACAGTGCAATAAGGAAAGTACAGTCCTTGCCTTTTAAGGAATGAAAGATCTGTAAGACAGGTCTTTACAATCTGAATCAATCGGTTAGGAAATTTATTTTTGCACCATTCTTATGGACTGCCTACCATGTCTTACTATGCTAATAAGGGATAATTCAGATTATCATTTGAGTTTTGGGTGCATTACTTACAAATTTAAGTGTTTGTATTAAAAATATAATTGTATAGTTATGGGAGGATGCATCAATAATTATTATTATTATTATTATTATTATTATTATTATTATTATTACTTTTTACTATAATAAAATAATAACTGCTAGACTTCTGAAATGGCTTAATATTTAGTCAAATATTTTAGGTGAATATTTCCTGTTTAAAACTTTTAGGTTTGAGGTTTTTTAATCCTTAAAAATATCTTTCAAGTTGTTTGGTACGTTGCTAGCAATAAGGGTTAATAGACTTAAAAAATCCCTGTGACTAATTCTTTTCCCTATAAAACCTGGTTTAGAATAAATCATGTAAACAGTGGTACAAACAGCTGCAGTAGGAAGAATCTTTCATTTACTGCTTTTTAAGGTAGTACAGTACGTATTACTCAGTCAGTGACTTCACCGTTTTGTCTGGTTTACTCATCAAGGGGTTTTGAATATCCATCTGCAATGTCTAAATCTTCAAGTCATCTACTAGTACCACCAACAGTGCTGCAACTAACCATACATCAGACAGTCAATTACCTCTATCTAAAGACTCATCCAATAAAGCATGGATGAGTTGTAATCAGGACCAGTGAATTCCAGCAAGACTCCACAGGTGAAAAGATTGCTCAGTTCATCTTCAAATCCCCCCCTTTTCATCTTGTTCAGAACAAAGATTTCATTGACTTGGTTCAATCATTGTGATCATGCTCTGCACCACTCAGTGGGGCAGGCAGTGCTGGAAGGATGCTGTATGCAGCATGAAAGAAGGAAGGTGAATAATGGTGCAAAAAAAAAAATGATGGGGATACTTGTTAATCTGAATCTTGATTGGGTGCAGTAGTGTGCACAAGTATCCAGTAATATATGCTTGTTTAACAGAAATGATGCTGTCTATTTTAGAGAGAATTGATACCCCCCAGAAAATGCCCATCTAGCAGAACAAAAAGCTATAACAAACTGAACAAAAATTCAAGTGTCAGTTGTGTACCTTAGTGAGAGAGAATACTGCAAAGATTAGAAGAAATCCAGATGATGATATGAAGGGAATGTGGAACTTCTAATATGTGACTGGAGTGCTCCTTTCAATGCATCTTTTAGCTAGAGTCTTAAGTACAACTCTAAGAATAAAGGAAAATGTTGAAATTGCTAAATACGCTATACCCACTGTTTAAGCTTCACTGAAGAGAACAGGAGGATTTGTACTATTTTCTGCCAAATTGTATGATTAAATTCAGTGCTTGATTGTTGAACAATTTATTAAGACCTGGCCTATTCTGATTATTATGAACAAAGTTGTAACAAAATAGATTAATCTAATCACAGCCAAAGAGGTCCACATCAGACTAAAGAGAAATGTAGAAGATACACTGAATTACGGAAGCCTATTTCCATTACCTTGGACAGGAGATACAGATTGCTGCGTGGAAGAGACTAGGCCCACTATGCCCTGAGCTGACCTGAAATGAGTTTAATTCATGGAAAACCAATTAATCCCTCTGTTTCTTTAATAAATCATGCAGTCATAAAAATGTTTTGAAAAGTTTGACTTTAATATGCTTTAATTAAATTTGTTACCAGTCAAACAGCTTGACACAAATCACAGACAAAAAATTAATTTGTCTAGTAAATAAGCAATTTATCATTCACCAGTTTCTAGTATATTAAAAATGTACAATTAAGAATCTGAAAATATTAAGCCATTGTGTACCTTCCTAGCTTGCAATCTAATATACAAGCTCTGTTTAGTTGTACATATGTCTTAATGGTTATATCAAAAAAGTGAAAGTACCTTCCTTTAGAAAATAAAATTGATTAGAACTGATGATTTAAAGTGAGGCTTTCTACTGGGTGATTTAAATCAAACTGCTGATACTAACAAAATACCATTAAATAATCCACAGTCATGATCCCAAATGTGGATAGACTGAGTTGTAGGGTTTATATCCTTTCCAAATGCTCCAAGAAGAAAGAGGGTAGTTTTTTAAAATGTGTCACGGTGCATTGATATAAACTTCTCTGCAGTTGGGGAAATATTTGACTACATTAAAAATACCAAGCTAAGAAACAGCTTCTATTTTATTTTAAGTATGAACAGCATTTGTGTCTTGGCTAGTCTTCACATATCATGAATCACAGAGCACTTCAAGCCCAGTTTTTAATATTTTTAATTGCTTTCCTTCTTTCTCTTCACAGCTGGCAGATGGCACAGCCTGAGTTACATCACTCCTTGTCACTGGTGTTGGTTACTTGTGAACAAATAGTGTTGTTGAGTTTATTCCCTTTGATCCATATGCAACTTGAACAAGGTGCAATAATTAAGGATTGGTTTATTTCCTCCTCCCGTTATGGCATGCTCCCTGAAGCACTAAACGGTTGTTTGGGGGCAGTCTTCTTGTGTTTTTACACAGGGATGTCCATGACTAGCGCTTGTTGGGGCTATGGTAATATAACTAATAAATAAAGGGCATCAACAGCCAGTCTGCCTTGGTTTCCCTTTTCAGGTCAGAACCTCTTATATCCAGCTAGCCAACACTCCTCCTGGGGCTGAATTTATTCACTTATCAATCTCAAAAGAGCATTCTCAAATCTTTAACTTCTCAATTCACTCCCAGTCTTTCCCCAAGGACTCCCCCCAGCCTTTCCTGCTTGTAATCTTTTTCCTGAAGGCTCCAGATCCCCGCTGGAGCTTACTCACTCCCATCTCTCACTTTAGCAATTCTCTGCAGCTTCCTGATGCTTTTTTATAAGAGAATCCACTCTTCCATCCCAGCTGGTTCTACTAATTTAGCCTCACAGCTCATCCTAGGTGTAGTACAGGGCTCACCAACTCAAGCTCTTGGGACTTAAAGGAGCAGGCCACCCAGTCTCTGTAAAGGCCAATTCCATTTAAGGAGAGTAAGTGACTCAGAATGATGCTATAGGGTCCCCACCTTTCTTCTGTCTTATGGTTATCAAGTTAGCTCAACTTACAAGTAAAAAAGTAATTCTGAATGCCAGCACTGCAAATTCACCCTTGATCTGAAAGGCACACAGTCTTTTGCAAGTGTCCTCAGCCGTAAAACTTCTTAATGCATGAAGCATCATGAGTTAGGTACTCTTCTCTCATAGCTTTATTGTCTGTTCAGTGCTAAGACTAAAATGGGACAGTAGTGGTCATGGTTTGAACCATAATCCATGTGGTTATCATGAAAACATTTAGCCACAGAGAAGCGCTGTAATACAAGTGCTTCAGTAGGGTGTAATGCACAGGAAAGCATTCTGTGCATTTTGCAGGCAAGATTTACAAGGATAAAATTTCCAAAGCGTTGTGTAGGATTTTAGCTGCACTGCTCCTGCAAGCCAATAAACTCCAATTAATGGTGGGATTGGTTGGCAAAAATTCGGGGCTCTGCTTTGAAAGGTCATTTAAAGATAACTAAAAAGTAAAGTGGTGTTGTGGGATTTAAGGTGTTGCCATAGAAACTAAAAGCAGCATTCACTGCTGAGCGGTCAATGCTTGTGATACCAGAACACACCACCAACAGAAGTCCATAGGCCACAGCTCAAATATGCCAGTTTAATTCTCTGAAATGCTTTGAGATCCTTTGGATGAAAAATGCTCAATGTAAGATGTTGACACCAACCTGTAGGTATTCACAGCACAGAAGAGTATACTGCACAATATCCAGTGAAGCTAATGTATGTTACAGAGCTTTAGGCAAATATTGGCTAAGTTCCACACAACCCCACTTACAGCCTCCTGCCATCAAAATGCTGAATTGGATCTGAATAGAAGCGGATCAGTTTCACTATATAGCCAGTCACTGTGTACTGTACAGCGATGCCCAATTTCAGTCATTCCCATGCCTTACTGGGATGAAGAACAGGCAGATGCCATGGGGTAACCAAACCGGGGTCTCTAGTGTGGCAGCATGGAGTGCTAACCAGAGGATGGGAGGGCTAACTTTTTCCTTTGCTGTGTAAAAAATCCACATACAAGTCTTACCGTTTGGGTTTAAGACATACCATGAGCGTATATATACTTCTCCCTGCTAGTAGCTTGAGGGAGTCCCTTGTGGTTCTAAGGATCAGATTATGGCTCCCTGGAACTAGGAGTATGTCTACATTGCAGTGTATGCCTAGGGTTCAATCTCAGTTTCAACCCTAACCCCTGTTTTCATTTACATACATGATAGCAAATTATGCTAACCCAAGGCTTGGACCTATGGTTCCAGGGCCCACAGGGGTGGCGGGATTGAGCCTGAGTTAAACTGGGACCCAGGCTTCAAGCCCTATTGCTTTGTAGTGTAGATGCAGCCCCACTAGACTCATGCTCTGGGAGTGCACCAAAAGTACCCCACAATCCAACTTTTTGTCCTCTGGACCAAAGAAGGTTGGAGGACAGTCAAATTTCCCCCTGCACTGTACCAGAAACAAAGGGCTAGAGTGGCCTCAGTTTGGGAGGCTGCTAAGAAGACTGGGATAAGTTTGGTTGAACTCAGGCCTGAAAAATGCAGCATAGATGCTGGAGTCCCATGTTGGGAGCCAGAGTCAATGATCCCTAACTTGGGGTTATAAATAAGGGTTGGTCTTGAGTCCTAGGTTAACCATCTCAGGGTCTGCTAACTCAAGTTCTACTAACCCTGGACTAAGTTTCCTACTAAAGTCAGCTTATCACTTAAACAGAAGGTCCTCAACAGAAGGACACTAAAAAATCCAATAGTGTTTCTTTTGAAAGAGTGGTGGTATTGAGCACTCGCTGTTATCCTCCACCCCAGAAATAACTGCATTTTCAGTGCAGCACACTGGGCTCTTTATACATGCCAATTATTGCAGTCTACTGTTGCGTTTGCATCTCTCCATCTGCTATGACTTCAGTCACTTGTTCCTAATGGGTATTTTTTTCTCCTTTGCTTGATACCAATTATTTTTTTCCCAACTTTATGTAAATTGTCATTTAGTGCCAAAAGCACATCAGTTTCTCACGCTTACATTCATTTTCAAACCTCAGTTTTTGGTGTAGAGCCTCTTTCTCTCTCTGTTTTATAAACTGCCCTTTGTCTTCTTGATTTGACAGAGTCTGCACTTGATATTCTTGTCACAGTGGTTTTGTTCCTCATCCTCTTTTGTATTTGTCACTGAATTAAATTTGTCTTATTCCTAATTTTAGTTTCCAATAGTTGCCCGGTGTAGCTGATACGAGGGGTTCTCTTACAATCCATTTGCTTGGCTCACAAGTGCAGCTGGAGAAATGGCTCATTTGTGTCGTTCATCTGTATTGGTAAGAATCTTGCCCAGGGACTAGAAAGTTTTGAATTGTAATCCCAGAGTGGGATATTTGACTTGCATCAGTTATACTCCAGTGCAATACCCATGATGTCCACATCTTTAGAAGTGCACTCTTACAGAGGAGATTGCAATCTGTGATTCTTTCACTTCATCTGTCACTGTCTAGATCAGCGGTGTCCAATAGAAATTCGATGCTAGCCACACTGCTAGCCACACTTGTGGCTTTGAATTTTTCTTATTAGTCACATTATAAAAAAGCCACATGAAGCCACATTATAAAAAAGCCACATGCATTAGCCACAATTCAGTTCCTCTTAGCCAGATGTGGCTAGTTGTGAACGTACTGGACACCACTGATCTAGATGGAACTTAAAGCTCTCTGGCCCTCTACTCCCAAAGACTTGGACAGCTGCTGCCAGTGTTGTATCAATTATCTCATTAAATAAAGAGCTTCCATTTGTGAGGATGTCAATCTGCTACTTGTCACCATTTAATATCTAGGGGAACTACACAAAAATGAGGAGGTTAGTTAAACCGAAATTAAAAGTTACAGCACCAAAAGTGAAATCCCTGCAAGCTGCATGGAAACTTTTTAAAGACAACATAATAGAGACTCAACTTAAATATATACCCCAAATTAAGAAGACTTTTTAAGAGAACCCAAAAAGAGCCACTACGGCCTAGGTTGCTGTAACTTGTGTCGCTCAGGGGGGTTCTTTTTCACATCCTTGGATGACATAAGTTAGATCGACTTAAGCAGTAGTAGAGGCGTGCTCTTAGTGGAAATGAGAATCAGGGCCCTGCGTATTAATTGCAGTTCAAGTACAGAATGCAAGTCATTTTTCACCTGAGCTTTAAACAGCATCTAAATTAGAAGCCTGTTCCTGGGCAATCCACGAACAGAAAACATGGGTAAATCAGTCTGAACTTATTCCTTCCAAATAGTTCAGCCAGCTCCAGTTATCACTGAATTGCTAGTTCAGCCTGCTGAAAAGCAGGAAACTCAGGCCAGTACCTACTTGCAGAAATCTCAGAATTATATTCCCCAGCATTTGAACTTGCAGTGAACTGCCTGCTCTGATGGGCTTCATCTTCATTACAGGATAATATACCGTATAAGTGTAAAGCAGTAATTAGATGTTAGTGCTCTTGAAATGTGATTTAGTAGCAGGAAGCTAAGTTCTAGTAAAATAAATATACTGTTAAAATGTTGACAGAAGTCTCTAGTAGTTTCTTATATATCCTTACAGAGTGAGTTCCTAATGAAACGGGATACTTTAACTAGATCTCTAACTCAACTTACTTGACATTTAATTATACGAATTACATTTTTTAGGCTGGCAATTTCAGACAAACTTGGGTACAAAGCACTATGTAAAAAACTGACTAGCGAAGAAAGTTTCTAATATCAGTAATTTTATTCACTTTTATTGATCATGGCGATCTGGCTATTTTAGCAGCCAAAATACATTCTAGCTAGAGCTGATAATAAAAGCAATACAACCTTTTATCTAGATTTATATGAAATGCTATCAAGTAACACCACTGTGATCGACTCTTTGATATACCCAATTCTGAAAATCACAATCAAAGGAAATTGCACTGAATAATAGTCCAGTCCTGGTTGTGGTTATTCATTCAGGTATTTACTGGGCTATCATCTCCAGCATTTGCTTTGAATGAAAGCCTTGAGATTAAAACTTCAGCTTGTTTAGAACAGTTTTCAATCAAATTATGCTTAGATTATACAAAACTGTTGAATCAAGATTAGCTAAAATATTTTAGCTAACATAAGTTCTTTCCTGGATAGTATAGAGAGAGAGAGTAGGGGTGACAAAACATATTTTGTATTCAAATCATTTAGTTTTGGCTAGTTTAAAATCAAAGTGACCTGAAGCTTGTATAATTTTATGACCTGGATGCAATTGGTTAGACAGGAAGGTGAGTCTCTTAAGTATGTTACAGCTTGCCAAAAGATAATTTTCAGTTGTTTAAAATGTATATGATTTGCCAAGCCTCGGAGGAAAGGAGAAAAAAAAAGCCTTGGTTTCAGACAGTGTTATTTTGTAGGCAGATAGTCCTGCTTTTGAACTAAACCCCAGCAAATGCCTCAACTGCTGCCAAATACTCCTGGTCTGTCCATCAGAATACATGTTGTATATGGCCCAAAATACCAGATACACCCTGATGGCCCACTGATTCCAATAGAATGAGTCATTGGCTACATCTCCACTACAATTTCCATCTTGGGCTAACATATATGTACGAGTTTTGATTCAGGTAGCATGCTAAAAATAGAAATATTGCCACAGTGGTTTGAGCAGTGGGGGATTGTACATGTGGTAGCCATCTGTGCTGCACTAGCCATCCTGAGCATAATCCCAGCTAGGACCCCATGTAGGTACTCAGGACACCTAAGCTGATCAGCTGCTCTCACTGATATTTTCAGCATGCTAGCTCTGTCAGAGCTGGAAATTGCACCTCCTGCTGGAGTTTAGATGTTGAAACACCAGCAGGAGACCATTGAAAGGAAGGGTACTCAAATGGTTAGGGCATCAGCCCAGAACTTGAGAACTGGCTTCAGTTTCCTGCTCTGTCACAAACATCCAGCGTGACCTTGTCAAGTCACTTAATCTGCATCTCTGTTTCCCCATCTGGGAAGTAGGGCTAATAGTAAAGCCTCACCTCAGAGGGGAGTTGAGGAGAAGTCCCCAAAGACAGTTGGGTGCTCAGCTACTGCATCTGAGAATGTGCCTTAGATAACAATTGTTATTGTCATATTGTGTCCACATTTTTTTTTTTAAAAAAAGTTGAGACTTGGAGAGGGTGCTAAGAAGAATAACAAAATGATTTAAGGGTTGGAAAAAGCTTCAAGAGCTCATTGCTGCATGTTCCTCTGTGGCTGGGCAGCTCCGCTGATGGGTGCAGAGGTTTAGCAGGGTCTTCTCACTACTCAAGGGTATGTTGTGTCCTAAGATGTGACCAAGCACAAATGCAGTTACATGGGGGAGTGCAATGGGGAAAAACTCACTCCCACCTATGCAGCAGAAAGACCTAATTTTGATCCAAAATATCATAAAACACTTTGCTTTGTGCTTTGGCAAAAAGGAAGCATTTGAAATCGTAATCAGGCTGAAGCGTTGGTGCATGGTCTGAATACGTACATTCACAGGCCAATGCTACAGACTAGGGACCGAATGTACGAGAAGCTGGATAAAAGTCGGCAGTGTGCCCTGGTTGCCAAGAAGGCTACTGGCATTTTGGATTGTATAAGCAGGGGCATTTCCAGCAGATCGTGGAATGTGATCATTTCCCTCTGTTCAGCATTGGTGAGGCCCCATCTGGAGTACCATGTCCAGTTTTTGGCTTCAAACTACAAGAAGGATGTGGATATATTGGAAAGAGTCCAGCAGAGGGCAACACAAATGATTAGAGGGCTGGAGCACATGACTAATGAGGAGAGGCTGAGGGAACTGGGATTGTTTAGTCTGCAGAAGAGAAGAACGAGGGGGGATTTGATAGCTACTTTCAGCTACCTGAAAGGGGGCTCCAAAGAGGATGGATCTAGACTGTTCTCAATGGTACCAGATGACAGAACAAGGAGTAATGGTCTCAAGTTGCAGAAGAGGAGGTTTAGGTTGGATATTAGGAAAAACAGTTTTCACTAGGAGTGTGGTGAAGCACTGGAATGGGTTACCTAGGGAGGTGGTGGACTCTCCTTCCTTAGAGATTTTTAAGGTCAGTCTTGACAAAGCCCTGGATGGTATGATTTAGTTGGGGCTGGTCCTGCTTTGAGCAGGTGGTTGGACTAGATGACCTCCTGAGGTCCCTTCCAACCCTACATTTCTATGATTCTGCCATTTAAAGGTTGTGGGAAATACATACACAGGACAATTTAGGTAATCTCTTTCTTAGTGACTCTAAGATATATATCAGCATAGTTGAAATCACAGCACTTGTGTCTTCCTCGATAGAAACCAATATTGTAATCGTATTGACGGTCATTCATAGCAACATCTGAGTAAACGAAAGTGACTAGGTGGAAAAATGTAGCCATGGCAAATCCCCTTCCTGACCTGTAGCTGCTGCCTTGCTCTCCTTGCTGCTTTCTTGTCACAATAAGGATGCACAGGCGGTTACCCAGCTCTACATCCCCAGTTTAGTGTTTTATAGGACAAACCATTCAAACCATTTGTTATTTACTATAGCCCACAGCAGCTGTTTGTGCTCTGTGGCTTTCCCCTCCCATATTAACATTTTCAGACTGAGTGTGTGATCTTACTGTGTTATTCTAGTAGGGTTTTTTTTAAGTTTCCCTCATTCTGCTGATGCATTGCTGTTCTACACAACGGAGTGAGATTTATCGGTAATATGCTTGTCTTCTCCAAACCAGGATTTGTTGGAGAAGGGAATGAGAGCTGCCGTGTATTGACCCAGCTAGCTGTTGCCCAGTTGTCAACATGCAATTTCAATAAGCTTCAATATGAAGATTTTTATATTGTAAAAGTTGATGACTGTGAAAATTGCTAGATTGATAGCACTGAGATCTGCAGTCCTCTGTCTAGTCAACATGAAGCTCAGGGAACTGTAATGCAAGCTTCCCCACGCTGCCTCACTCATGTGTCTCAAGCTTTATCTGGAAGATCCACTTCAAGTAGTGAGAGCCCATTCATTCCTTGGCCCCTGCCCAGACAGGAAGCTATCCTAGCAACCACAGGAAGTGACCTCTGTCTCAGTTATCAGACTATAGAAAGGTTGGCGGATAAAACATAGTTAACAGTTGCAGTAAGTGGAAGTCTCTGAGCCAAATTCTGATCCCAGTAAACTCCTATTTATATAGATATAAGGGCAGAATTTGTGTCCCACTGTGGTGGCTATTGTTCCATAGTACAGACAGCAGTAAGGTTTGGTTGTTAGGGGCCTGATCCAAGGCCCATTAAGTCAAGAGGCTTCAGTGGGCACTGGATGGAACCTGATATGAAAGTTTAATCCATTGAGCCATCCAGAATCCCCACTGCTTCCACCCATGCAGAGAATCAGAGCAGGCACAATATTAATTCCGGGAGCTATCCTCTATTGATTTTGTTCACAACACTTTCTATTTCTGTGCTCAGTGTTGACTGTTCTTATTTAGTAGAAGCCAAAAAAACCCGGACAAGGTTTTGGGTAAAGGATATTACACTTCCATTATTTCTTTGCAACATCCATATCTATCAAGACTCAGAATGGTGTTAACTGTTCCAGTCTCCCAGTCATTGCTGCTAGTCAGGTTTTTCACACATCTCATCTTTGTCAATGAGCTTCCTTGGCACATCTCATTAGGGTTCAGTTAAACATACTATAGTCCATTCTTTCTGCCATACCGTAAAGTCTTTGCTTTTGGCTTTCTTCTTTTTGCAAGCCAAATCCCAGACTTAACTGATATAAAGAGCTGCACAAAAGAAACCATTCACAGTGCACACAGACAAGAAGTTTCATGGGTCCTGCAAAACCCAGGAGCTATGCTATGTATTCTTGCGCACCGTTTACCAGCACTTCCTCTAGTAATGATTTACATATGTTCAGAGGTCTTTCATAATGGAGTTCCTAATTCTAGGTTCCTCCCCACCTCATCCTGATTAGTTCTTAACACTTCAGCGGAAGCTTTGGCTCTTCAGTGTCCTGAAATAGTATTCTTCCCTGGCACAGAATATGCAGATGAGAAAAGAGGTTGTGAACCAGAAAGTAAGAGCTCAGCATTCTTCAAGGAACGTGAACAGATAAGGCTAGCTTTATTTATAGTAGGGTAGCACTCAGAGGTACCAATCAGCCTGATTGCATTAGGTGTGATTAAAAACATATTCACTGCCCCAAAGAGGTTACAATTTAAGAGCAGCATACTAGTACAAAGGATGGGGGGTAAGGGAGGTAGACTTATACATGCCACCCCACCACACAGTGTGCATGGGGTATATTTTGTGTGCATCACCTTTTCTCAGCTGTCCTTCAATTTAGGCATTATGGGGGAAATTAATCCCTGGGCTGGTGACAGGGACTGAGGGAAGATTGCTTGCCCTCCCCCATTGCTGATTTAAACTGAGACCCCCATCATCATAGCCCTTATGGAGTTTGTAGCAGCCAAAAGTTACAAGGATTAAGGGCTGACCCACTCAAGTGGGCCATTGCCCCAGATCTGTTCTCTTTGGCCTGTTCCCAAAACCCCTGGTCTGGAATGACTCTGCCCACCACAGAGGTTCAGCAGAGGCAGCACAGAGCTGGTACTGCATTTGGGATAGTGGCCTGTTGCACTGGTGAGGAGATGGAAACCTGTCCTACACAGCCAGCACACAGAGGCCAGAAGATAGTTATAAATATGCCCCTCTATAGTAGTTGAAAGGGGTCTTTGTAAGAGGTATGTTGAAGGGCCTGGTTTTGATGTGACACTAGTTTTATACTGGTGGAGAGCAGAGGCAAGTTCAAGGTGTGCAGCTGAGCTGTATGTTTTCAGCAGCACCTTGGTGCCATCTTGAGTTGATCAAGGCAGTGGCTATATGCTGGTGGAATTTCACTGCAATCAGTGTAAGCCATTTACAAAAGCAAGATCATGCATGGGTATGTCTTACATTCCCTTGCTCTACTTCACTGGCACTAGTGCCATTACTTCTGACTTGTACTGCAGAATTATGACTAGTAATTAAACAACTTAATTATACACGGAGTGTAAAGGATTAAGGCCTGTTTTATAGCACTCACCTCCTACCTGGCCAGGTTGGGCATCTACTAAGCCAGCTCACTTCCTGGGGCAAATCTGTCTGAGGTCTATCGGGGAATCCTTTCCTAGAAGGGTTAGTTATTTTTGTTTTTAAGCCTTCTTAACAAGAGGAATCATAACTTCAGACTCTTCCCTCAAAAGTCTGTGCAGACTAAGCCTGTCCCTCGCACCAATAACTTAAGCAACCCCAAATGTCCAGGCTCTTTCCTCAGAGCCTCAGCAATAAAGGACTTCATGTGCTCTCCATTTTTGCCCATTAGGTTTCTCAAGCAATTTCTTTCTACAGTAATTCTACCAGCTTTCGGGGGATGTTACAATTTCCCTCTTTATTTCCTGCTGCCCTTTTTTTAGAAGGGTCAGCTAATGAAGTACCAGCACTTTCTGAGGTGCAGCATACACAGCTAATCAACTGGCTGCCCACCTCTGACCCCAAAAGATTGCTATCCCTTATACATACCTTCAGTATATTAATGAGGTTTATTAATTGTGCAGATTACAATTCTGCAAGTCACATCACAGGTTACTGAAAACATTATCTGACTTCAGCAGAAATGGAGTTTTATGACTCCTTTCTAACAGGGTTTCTCTGTAGTACAGACTTTTAAAAACATTTCCATTGGTGCAACAGCATGGGAGGTGAGTCAGGTCACCTCTCAGTCTGGAAGTTCAGTCTTTGATATGTGTTCTTCAGAAGCTGCCTGGGAGACGAGGTGAGGGAATACAATTATTATACTTGGGAGATGTTAAGATGAGGAAATCTGTCTATCAAGGCTCTTACAAGGTTATCTGCAGCTGTGCCCACCATATGCCGTGCTTTTATTTATGGAACCACAGAGACACTCACAAAGTGCTAGGTTGGGACAGATTTCTTTTTCCCCTTCAAGACAAAAATCTCACATTGAGGAAGGAAGTGAGAATGTTTAAGCTGTTGATATTTTGCACGGGGGCTGCCACATCTGCAACTGGGACTTCTCAGAGTCTCTGATGAAAGAACAGGCAGATGGAATTCTAACCTTTTACAAAGGGTACATTAAGCAAAACAAATGGGAGTTAGATTAGTACAGCCATTCGCTCATAAGTTTTGTCTGAGAAAAGGTAAAGTTCAGACCTTGCTTTGTGTAAGAAGCCTGGTGTTTGTCCTTTTTGGTATTTACTCTATTTTTTGGGTGGGGGCAGAGGGGTAGGAGTAAGGGGTCATTTCCTGGCATTTCAGTGTGTTTAGTGAGATAAAAATCACCACCTTGCATCAGTGGCAGATGGGCAAATGTTAGCATAGAATCTTGGAGTATGATCGTTTGTAGAGAATCCCTTCAGAGCAAAGGAAGTAGAACAGATGAGTCAGTTTTCTTTTATGTTCATTTGAATCATAGTTACAATAGACCAAGTTCTTGTGCCTTAATAGTATTTTTCTCTAAGGCCCAATCCTTTTATGTATGGAAGGCTCCAGTGATTTCACTGGGAGTTTTGCCTGAGTAAGGAATGGAGGAAGAGACCCTGGGAGTCAAACGGGACAAGAGCTATCTTGCCCTGTTATGCAGTAACAGCAATAAACATGATTTTAAAACTACAAAGTAGAATTTTCAGAAACTAACTGGAGAGTGAGGGAACGAACCTAATGAAAAATTTTGCATGAGCAACCTGCCATTAAACATTGCTGTTCGGCATAGCAGACAGCTCTTCTGCCACCATATTAACCAAATCAGAATCACTCTGGATTTACACAAATGAGAGAAGAAGCAGGCCCCTCAATGTCATAACTTAGAGGTAAGACAAATTGCAGGGGAAACTCTATACAGTTGCCACTACATGAGAGGAATCTTGACACAAGGTACTCGGAAATCTGATGACTCTCTTTTTTTTTTTTTTTTTTTTTGGAAAACCTCTCCTGGTCCAGTGACGGTGCTGATGTGCATTTTAATATGGCCAAATGAAAAGTCATTCATTAGGGACAAACAACGCAATCCATGCTTACGTGATGGGGGACTCTATCCTGAGAATCAGTGACTCTGAAAAAGGACTTGGGGGAACCATGGTGAATGATCAGCTGAACATGAGTTTCCAGTGTGACTCTGTGGCCAAAAGGGGTGGTTATATTAGTTTGGTGTTTTTGTACTAGTGCAATTGCTACAGGAATACTGTGTCTAGTTCTGGTGTGTGCAGTGTAGTTGCAGCTGTGTCAGTCTCAGATTATTAAAGAGGCAAGGTGGGTGAGGTAATATCTTTTATTAGACCAACGTCTGTTGGAGAGAGAGACAAGGTTTTGAGCCATACAGAGCTCTTCTTCAGGTCTGGGAAAGGTACTCCAAGTATCACTGCAAAATGTGAGGTGGAACAGATTGTTTCACATAAATAATTAGCCCATACTGTAAGGGACCTATGATTGCAGAGGTGTTAATAGGTCACTACTTTGAATTATTCCATACAATGTGTGCTAACTACTTATGCTAAACAATCTGTTCCACCTTGCATTTTGCTTTGATGCTGGTAGTATCTTTCCCAGATCTGAAGAAGAGGTTTGTGTGTCTCAAAAACTTGTGTCTCTCACCAAGAGAAGTTGGTCCAATAAAAGCTATCACTTCACTCACCTTCTCTCTCTAGTTCTGGTGTCCACAGTTCAAGAAGGACATTGATAAATTAGAAAGAGATAAGACAAGACCCATGAGAATGATTAAGGAGTGGAAAAAATGCCTTATAGTGAAAGACTTAAGGAGGAGTTTCCTTCTGTTAGCTTAACAAAGAGATGGTTAAGGGGTTAGTTCAGGGATTGGAAACCTTGGCACGTGGCCCCCCACGGTAAGCACTGTTGGCGGGCCCAGTTGGTTTGTTTACCTGCCGTGGCCGCAGGTTCGGCCAATCGTGGCTCCCACTGGCTGCGGTTCACCGCTCCAGTCCAATGGAGGCTGCGGGAAGTGGCGTGGTGCTGGCTGCATGCCAAGGTTGCCGATCCTTGGGTTAGTTGATCAGTCTATATGTACCTTTATGGGGAATATATTTGTTAACAGAGGGCTCTTCTACCTAACAGACAAAAGTATAACAAGATCCAATCAAGATGGGATGTTTCTCTAAAAGATATGCTCTTGTTCAAACAGGAATTAATTCAGGGAAGTCCCGGGGCCAACATTGAATAGGAGCTAAAACAAGATTGTCAATTGACATGGCTGTAGGTGATACTATACACACAGCCTCTTTGAGCAAAAAACTTTTATTCATTTATTGGAAGTGTGGTCAGGTCTAAATGATGGCATACGACAGTGTATACTTTATAATTCACTGACCTCAAAACTTTACTTCACTGAATTTAAGGGGTATAAGCAAGAACTAACTGGTCAACTATCATGGAAGACTTCAGTGCACAATATGTCCAATTATAAATAATCCAGACAGATATATAAACTAGTAATAAAAGTTATTTATGTGGAATAGAAATGACTAATTTTCAGCACTTAAAGCATAATTGGGTTGTATCTGTTATTAACACCTTAAACATCAGCTAGATGTATTACCAATATTAATGCACTCTGTAAAATATTACTGAATTTATTCTCTTTCCAAACATGTGCACCAACACTAATGGGAATTGTACAAAGGTATAGACAGCAGACCCCAAAGCTGTTGGCTTTTACTGGTATCCTCACATTCACCATTGTGTCACTAAGAGAGAGGGAATTTTGTGATAGTTTTGTTTGCCACTCACCCAGCTCTGTGTCAAGATCCCAACAAGGGCAGTCAGGGCCAGGGTCAGAGCAGGGGCAAACCTGAGGTTCAAAGAAGCTGAGGAGTTTGTAGTCAGGTCCAGGCCTGGATCAATACCAAGGGTCAGAGTCCAAGTCAGGTTTCAGGATCCAAGTCAGAAAGCAAAATGCAAGTCAAGACAGGAGTTAAAGAGCATGGAGCTCTTTGGTTGTGGCAGCTGCAGAAGATCTATGCTGTTGCCTGGACACTTCCTGGAATGTCCCTTTTGGTTTATATAGGGTAGGGAGCCAGTCAGGAGCCATGAGGCTGTTATCTGCCAAACTGTTGAGCAGAACTTCCCAGGGTCCATGTCTACAGCAGGTCATGGAAAGTGAAGTTCAAGCTAGTTGCAGCTGCTGCTTGATAGCAGCCTGGGGATGCCAGCTACCTGGTAGCACTATGGGCCTTGGTTTGAAACCTATGAGGCCTTACATTTCCCTCACCCTCTGCTGGCCTGGGTTTGTCCAGATGGGCCTCATAGAAGGCTGCCATGAGGTTGGGGGCATGGCCTTGGAATGTGAGTTCCCTGTATTGCTCTTTTGGGCCATAGCCCTCCCAGTCTATGCGAGTCAGGAGGCAAAGTCCAAATCAAGCCAAGGTCAAGCCAGGAATGAAAGAGCAAGGAGTAGAAATGGTTGTGGCAGCTACAGAAGATCCATGCTGTTGCCTGGAATGCCTCTTGGGTTTATATAGGGCAGGGAGCCAATGAGGAGCCATGGGGCTGCTGTCTGTCAAACCCTTGAGGGTCCACAGGTTGGTTGCAGCTGCGGTGGGTGGCAGCCTGGTGATGCTAACTATCTGGTAGGTCTAAAGGCCTGGGTTCTAGATCTGTGAGGCTCACCCTCTGGCTGCTAGGCTGCAATGTTCCAAAATTCTGCCAGTAGTAGGCACTATGGTCAAATTCCCTGCTGGAGTAACTCAATGCACTTATGCCATAAACGAGTTGGGTCTGACACTTATGAAAATGAAAACTTGTTCCTGTAAATAAATGCAGGTGAAACATTGTGATGGGGCAAGGCCATATGGTTTTTGGAAAGTGATAAGGAACAGATAAGTTAGTCCCAGGCTAAACAAATCCCTGGTACCATTGGAACTAAATGGCAGTTGTTCCAGGTTAATCAAGACACCTGGGGCCAATAAAGAACCTTCTAGAAAGCAGCAGAAATAGCTAGCCTGATTGGCTTCAGGTGTCTCAGTCAGGGGCTGGCTGAAACCAGTTAAAAAACCCTCCCAGTTAATCAGGTGGGCATGCATGTCAGGAGCTGTGGGAGGAAGTTGTGCTGTTGGTGAGATTAAGCGGTAGACACCATATTGTACACAAGGAAGGAGGCCTTGAGGTAAGGGTGAAGTGGACTATAAGGAAGCAAGGACTGCTGTGGGGAAGTAGCCCAGGGAATTGTATTGTGTTCTGTTGCTAAAAGGTCAGCCATCATAGCTGATACTATTAGGTTCCCTGGAGTAGAGGACGGGCCTGGGCTCCCCACTTTTCTGCCTCCCCTAGTTAATCACTGAGATTGGGAGACAACCGAGACTGTGCCAGGAAGGATAGCTTCTCACTGGCTTATGATGAAAATGGCTCAATAGGCTGTGACCTTGTCTCCAGAGAGAGAAGGGCCGTGTGAAGGGTCACAGTGGGCCTCTGAGGCTAGTGAAATCCGCCAGGAAACGCAGGACCCAGGGAGACAAGAACAGAACTTTGTCACAACATGGAACTCAACAATTATAGGGAGGCTTTAAAAGTGTGTGTGTGTGAGTATAAATGTTCCCCCAGACTCCCCAAATGTCAAATGATTATTCTGAACTGTCAGTGCAACTTCTTCTTTGCAGCCGCACATCCAGTGTATGATCTGTCTTTTTTTGTTCGTAGCTGCCACACTGTAGCAAAAGAAAACTCTGTGTGATCACAAATGTATCCATAATTCATTATAACCCATTTTAAGCCAGAAGCTAATAACAAGGAAAATGACTAATATTTGAATAGTTTGCTGCGTATACAAACAGTGCAATAATTGCATCTCTGATAGAGCAAAAGATCATAAAAGTGTTTTACAACATTCCTTAATTGTACCAAAAATTGAAAACTAAGACTTTATTGCAGAAAAAGAGAGCATTAATCTGTCTGAGAGCAGTTTTGTGGATAATGTTCCAGGGGAGGTGCCGCAATAATTACTTATGTTTAATAGGTTTCTGGGTTGTGGCACCAAATATGGTTGAAAGGATGGTATGGTGGTTATTTATTAGCCTGAACACACTGTGTTCCAATACATCCCACATTTAATGTAGCTTGTAGAATTGCATTTGCAGCATATTTGTTTGTGTTCCTTTTAACATGGAACAGCGTCAGATGTAATGCATGGATAGCAGAAGTGGGAAATCATTCCCAGATTGTCATGAATCACTTACATGCAGTAGCTTCTGAAAGTGAAGCTTTCCACTAAAAGCCTATTAGCAACAGGTTGGATCATACCAGTAGTGCACCAAGTGTGGTGATAACGGGACTTAGGCTGCCAACAGAGAACAGAGAGGAAGAGGATGCAGTGCAGCATTTGAAGGGAAGCATGTAAATGGTGTTGCAATAAGAATAGGAGATAAACTCTGAGCACTTTATCATAACCAAGAGAAATCCTGTAGATTTGTAGAGAAGGATTGCCATATTTAATGTGGTCAGCTGGTTAACCTAGGGTAGACCATGACTAGCTGACACAATATTAAACATGTTAGTTAATGTGGTGTAACTGGTACGATTGTGTAATATAGACACACCTTGAGCATGGTGTCTTGGCTGGACATTCTGGGCTGGGTAGTCTCAAACGAGGCAGGTCTTGTCTACAATGATTGCAAAGTTTGTATTTGGTGTAATGAAATGATGGAGAAGCCTTGAGAAGAACAGTAGTCTCAAATGGCTGTGTTGTCTGTACAGCAGAGGCCATGATAAGCCTAGCTCCATTTTCACAGGCTCTCTAGATGGAGTCATGAAGAGGCAGAGGATGAGAGAACAAACAAGAGACATGTCTCTTGCTTAATGCACTCCTGGAAGGCATTTGGATACTATGGTGATGAGAACAGTACAAGAACCTATGTAGAACAGAACTGGAGAGGTAGCTCCAACAGTAACTTCAAACAGTGGCTGCAAGTGCTCCAGACTGTCTCCATCCTTGGATACTTTGGTTGTGATTGTTGAAAGAGGCTAAGTAAGGCTAAGTAAGAGGTCTCTAGCATAGTATCTGAAAACTTTAACCAACAGAAGTGGGCTGACTGCTAAGCAGCTTGAATGCTGCAGGACTGACTACATGTGGAGACAGTAGACTAGTCCCTGGTTGTAGAGAGTTTACCCTGTAATTTGTAACTTAAATAGCTCATAATTGAGACAGTTTATCCTGTTCTAGGGACATAGGGAGAGAACATAAGGGGGATACATTGGATGCAGTGTGATTCAGTTTTGCTCATGGCTGTCTGGATGTGGTGAGGGAGCTTCTTGCAGTTGCCTGCAAGATAAACTCTTGTCCATCAAGACTGATGAAATTCAGTAGAGAGGATCGGGGTCCATTAATAATACGTCCTTGTCTCACTGAGCTATTCTGAGGATTCATTCTTGTTAGTAAATTACTTGAGATCCTTGAACAGAAAGTGTTATAATATTTCATAAAGATTATTAACATTGCCTTTTTGTGAGGGGAAAGGTGCTAGCCACCTTAAAGCAAATAAACTTCTTGTACAAGAAACCATCTGGAACAGCCACATTAATTTCTTTCCCTTTTTAGCCATATCCCTCTCTATTTTGAGAATATGCCCTGAGGTGCTGCAGATCTAGTCTGAAGCGAAGGTAATACTATTTCCTAGGCTTATCTGAAATCTATGCTGCAGCTCTAATGGGAGGAGGCAACCTTTAAACCTACTGTGAATCAATGAATTTAGATACTTCTGAAATAAAATTTGATTGGGCGTGGGGGGTGTCTTGCACCTTGTGTGCTTGTATGCATCTGTCTCAGATGCATGTTAAAGGCTACCAGCTCAGATGTCTCCACTCACTGGCACCAGAAGTAGTGTTTTACATATATTTTATGCAGGTCTAAGTAACTACACAAGGTACAAAGCTGTGGCGAATGATACGCACTGCTTTAGGGCTAACTGTGAACATGTTCCTCACATTGGTGATCAGTCACACTCTTAAGAGCAGCTGTGTTTGTGAACTCCTTATTCACCCTGGGTGTGTCAGTGTGGCTCTTGCCCATTAAAACATAACTACTGCTCATGCATTGTTATGAAAAATAACTTGGTGACATAACAGAACAAAAATGCACGTGGAGTAAATGCTGACACTAGAAATGTGATTGGAATTTCCAAACATTTTCTAGATAAAGGATGCCCACATGGACTAGGAAAATTTAAGCTTTTTAAACAAAATTAATTCTTGCCATTATGGCTGGGACACGTTCCTTCTGTATGCAACCTGATGCAATGTTGTCTGTCTTAGTCTGCTGACATGCTGAAATACTAGCTCTGAGAGAATCTAACTACCCCATTCTCAATAAGGTTGCAAATTTAAAAAAATGAAACTATGGAATGCTTTTTCAGATTCTTTCTGCCCTGCTCCTGCTCCTGCTCCCACCGAAGATGAGCATAAACTCCTGTTAACTTACATGGGAGCTTGTAATGGGGTCTACAAACTCCATACTGCGTTTAGGCAGGCGGAGGAAGGGAACCTCTCCTATCTGCAGGAAAACAGCTCGATCCCAAACCACAGGCAGCAGCCCATCATAGTCAGGCACTCACAGCTGTGCCCAAAAGAGGAAACTAGGCCTACTATGAAGGAGAGAATGTGGAAAAGGAGGGAGAGGCAGAAAGGCCTGAGACAGTAAAGGGGCAACACCCCTGCACTAGTTTGCTTCCCTGATCACAGCTAAGAGAGTGGGGTATGGTTTAGACTCAGCCAAAATTCAAAGAATCACTCTGACCCAGGGCACACTAAAGGGGCTTGGCGGGAGTCAGTGACAGAGCTGGATTGGACCCATACTTCTCTGTATTACTCCCATTGACTGTATGGTTCCCATTTAGTTATGGAACCAGGTTTTCCCCACTCTAGCAACACAAATGCATGTCTAAGATGTTTTGCAACACAGAGACTGACTGGTCTCAGAACAGAGCTAATCTTAAGGGTATGTCTGCACTGCAGCTGGGAGTGTGTCTCCTAGCCTAGGCAGACAAGACTCACGCTAGCTCCATGCAAACTAGTGTACTAAAAACACAGTGTACACAGTGTGGCGTGGGTGGCAGCATGGGCTAATCATGAGAGTACAAGCTTACCTGCCCCCTGAGTCTATGCTCAAGTGGGCAGTCCATGCCGCAATGTCCACACTGCTCTTTTTACTATGCTTGTTCGAATGGAGCTAGCATGTCTGGCTACCTGCTCCCAGCTGCAGTGTAGTCATATTCTCAGCAGGGCCAGTGCAAGGATATTTTGCACCCTAGGCGAAACTTCCACCTTGGGTGCAAAATATCCCCCTTCCCCCTCCCATCCTTCTGGACCATCACTTTTTATAAACTTTCAAAAAATACACCTTTTTTAGTCACACATACGTCCTTCCTTCATTCTTTCATATCAAAATCTACTACATTTTATTCTACCTTTACAATTTCCAATTATTGTTATTAATAACATTTATAAAATTAGAATGGTGGATATTCCATCATACAACAACAATTAACCATATGACAAATTTCAACAACCTATACACATATATTCGCACAATAGTGAGTTTGGATCCCATGCCACTGCCAGGAGTCAGCGGTAGATCCCAGGGCGGGACTAGTGGATGGATCCAATCGGAGAGAAACTCCCATGTGGCTCTAGAGTGGGCAGGTGGCCTGAACGAGGTCCTTTGACCCTTTTTGTTTGGTGCCAGGGAGTCCCACTTTTTTGGCTGCGTCTTGGGCACTGGCGAGGGGTAGCGGTGCCAGACTGACCCCGGTGCCAGGGGTGCACTACAAACCGAGGCCAAGGTGCTGGGTCTAGAGTCCTGCGCCGGGAGGAGCGCAGCCTCTATGAGGAGGGCCCTCAAATGAATATCATGCTCCTTCTGCATTCCTGGATGAAAATTTTTTACAAATCTGACACTTGTCTTTCATGTGTGATTCCCCCAAGCACTTTGGGCAGCTGCTGTGGGGGTCATTCACAGGCTTAGGCCTATTGCAGGCACAACAGGGCTTAAAACCCAGATACCGGCAGTGGGGCAGGTTTGTAGAAGTTTTGGCGGTGCTTAGAACCCACCTCCACCCAACTCTGCCCCCAACCTGCTTAAGGCTCTGGGAGGGAGTTTGGATTGGGGGAGGAGGTCTGGGGTGCAGGCCCTAGGTTGGGGCAGGAGATTGGGGTGCAGGCTCTGGGATGGAGTTTGAGTGTAGGCTCTGGGCTGGGACAAGGGGTGGGGATGCAGGAGGGGGTGAGGAGTGCAGGCTCTGGGAGGGTATGTGAAGGGCTAGGGTGCAGGCTCTGGGAGGGAGCTTGAGGGAAGAGAGGGTATGTGGGAAGGGGGCAGAAGAGGAGGAGTGAGGGCTTTGGGGTGGGGCTGAAGATGAGGGGTTTGGGGTATGGGAGGAGGCTCAGGGTTGGGCAGAGGGTTAGGGTGTGGGGGATGAGGGGTTTGGGAGAGGCTCAGAGCTGGATCAGAGGGTTGGAATGTGGGGGG
>ML677347.1:3068376-3189769 GCA_007922305.1 Dermatemys mawii
TCGGGTGGGGCAGGGCTGGGGATGAGTTTGGGGTGCAGGCAGGCTGCCTTGGGGATGGAGCCAGAGAGGATGACTCCCCCCAGCCCTCTCTCTGCTGGCAGCAGTGAGTTCTGGGGCCTTCCACCAGCACAGCTCCCCCGCATCCCGATAGCACACTCACCCTGCCCCACTGTCACTGCACATGTTCCTAGGGTCCCTTTCAGGTCCAGGAAGCCCCTTCATCTTCCTGGTGGTGGGTGCTGGGGGGCAGCCATCACATGTGCACTTCCTCCCCTCACTGTAGCCTCACTGAGGGTGACCCTTGCCCAGTGTGGGGCAGGAGTGGTGACTGCGGCCAGGGGGTGAGGGGCTGTGCTGGTGGAGGGTCCTGACGGAAAAGGAAAGGGTCTGAGGAGGAAGGGCAGGATAAGGGCAGCCTGCCCTGCTACTAGTGGTTGAGGGGCACTAAGACCCTGCAGCAGCAGTGGATGCCAGGAGCCAGCAGAGCCAAGGCAGTGTGGAGCTGCAGGAGAGAGGCAGGGATGCTTCTGGGGCTGGAGGAGGTGCAGGAGGGGGCAGTAAGTGGGGGCTGGGGGACACTCGAGAAGTGGGGGGGGGGGGGGGGCTGAAAAGTTTTTAAAAAAAAAAAAAAAAAAAAAAAAAAAGGCACCGGTTTTTGGTGCTCCCAAATCTTGGTGCCCTAGGCAACCGCCTAGTTCGCCTAGTGGTTGCACTGTTCCTGATCCTTAGTGCTTAAAATAGGCAGTCAAGAATTTATAAACTGGTTGCCTAGAAATTGCCTTTCAAGTCCATATTTAGGTAGCTTAATAAGTGGCCTGAATTTTCCAAACTGAGAACCCACAGCTCCTGTTGGCACCTTCATGGGTTGGGGGATCCAAAACTCCAGTGTACAAGGCTGTTCTTGCCATCTGTATGGTGAGATCTCCAGAGCCTCATTTAGTGTCCCACACAAAACCCACGTAATTGTCAGGCAGATTGTGAATTTCTCTCTAAAAGAGGAAAAGGTAAGGACCTAAGAATAGACAGCATGGAACTGGCAGGATACATCAGTAAAGAGATAATGAAAGGACAGTAATTTATACTCTATGAGTATCAGAAAAATTCATCCTGACTAAAGTTTGCAGTGGCTGCCAAACAAAGTTATAATGAGATGCCATTTAGAATATAATGTCATTGGGGGAAAAAAATAAAAGTGAATAGTTCTAAAAAGGTGGGATTTGGCTCAGACGTTTTTCTAGCTGCTTTCTTAGTCTGACTCATTTTAAAAGCATGACTTTTGAGTTAGAAACTTTAATGAGTTGAAAGCAAAAAGAATTGATTTCAAATGGAGCAGAATTTTGCATATTTCAAAGCAGCCTTTGTTGATGAGCTGAGTCATCCTAGTTAAACTGCAATAATGATTTACTGTACTTTTTGTAAAAAAAAATATTGTCCGCATATTGTACTGACACTTTCAGTGCTGTCTTGAAATCATTAAAGATAAGGTGACATTTCTTGCAACTAGACAGATGTCATCACCAGCATCCAATGCCTGGCAAAATTCCATCCTGGCTAACACAGTTTTATATGCCTCCAATTAGTTACAGTTGTTTCATTTCTTCTCCTAACCCCCATGTTTTATTCTGTTTGCATTGGTTTGGCTTTCACATTTGCACCTCCAGAAACAGCTGCATTTTCAAAGGTGGCAGAAATCATCCCTGTATATAAAGGGCCAGATGCTCCCTGCTTGTACTGCTATCAAGTAAGTCCCCCAGGAAGTTTAAAGAAGCCACTCTTCCTGTATATTCTAAATGCAGTCTTTGGGTCCTGGGACACTTCCTGCCTAGGACAGGTCAGTCACAGGTCACAGCAATAGGGTTACCATATTTCACCAACCAAAAAAGAGGATGGCGGGGTTCCCTATCCCCACCCACTCCCTCCCAATTCCCAACTCCCTCAGAACCCCCAACTCCCCCCCGCCTCACTCCTTGTTCCCTGACTGCCCCCTCCTGGAACCCCTGCCCCTAACTTCCCCCCAGGACTCCACCTCTAAGCCTCCCTGCTCCTTGACACCTGACTGCTCCCCGACTTCCCCCCCAGAAACCCCGATCTGTCTACCCCCCCACTCCCTGTCCATTGACTTCCCCCTCCAGAAATCCCCTGCCCCCCCTTACAGTGCAGCTCAAAACAGCGTGTTGGGCTTTGCGCTCAGCCTGACATGCTGCCACGCTCCCCAGCTCAAGGCACACAACTCAGCCCCAGCCCCAACAGAGACATTTACAAATTCTCCCCGGATGCTATTTTTTTTAATCCAAAAAAGTCGAACGTGTCCGGGAGAATTCAGACGAATGGTAACCCTACGCAGCAAGAAAAAGTGGTCAAAACTTTTCTTATCTCATTTTTGTGCATAGTTCCTATTCATAACTAAAGGTTTAGTTTGAAACTGTTCTGCTCCTCAGTAAGATACTACATGGTACCAGCAGTGGAAGGCACCATGTGCTGGAAGAGCCAGTGAGAGAGGTAACATTGAAATGACAGCTATAGAGCCTGTGTAACTGCAAGTAACATCTCTGCCAGTCCTGACAATCAGGGGAAATGCTGAATATGCCTGGAACAGGTTCAAACAGCAATTTGAACTGTAAAAGAAAGCCACAGGGACAAATAAACTGGAGGATGAGCAAAAGACGGATCTGCTCTTAACAGTGGCAAGCCCAGAAGCCCTAGATATATACAATGCATTCCATGAAGATAGGGGCGGGGCAGAGAGCGAGGAAAGCTTTGCAGAAAGAATGAAAATGTTTGAGGTTCATTGTTTCCCTAGAAAAAAATGCTACTTATGAGAGAGAGAGATGTTCAGGATGAGAACGCAGAATAAATGGGGAAACGACCAAGGAGTTTGTCACAGACTTAAAACTAAAATGTTAGTACTGTGAATATGGAATATTAAAAAAACTCCCTCATTAAAGGCCAGATTGTTCTGAGCTCTAACAATAAAAATGTTTGTGACTGGATCCTAAGGGAGATGGCTCTGACACTAGAAAGGGCAATATGCATAAGAACAGCCATACTGGGTCAGACCAATGGTCCATCTAGCCCAGAATCCTGTCTCCAACAGTGCCATACCAGAGCTTCAGGGAGAGTGTCTTGAACAGGACAGTTTTGGAGTGATGAGACTCTCATCCACTCCTGGCTTCTGCAGTCAGAAGTTTAGGGTTGCCTCAAGCATGGGGTTGCATCCCTGACCATCGTGACTCATAGGCATTAATGGATCTGTCCTCCTTGAAAACGTTTAGTTTTTTTAAATCCAGTTCAGCAGCAGCAGAAACACAAATAAAGCCAAGAGCAGGTGATTGAGAACATGACTGTGAGTACTGTAACTCAACCAGCAAGGCAAAAGTTTACAGAAATTAAATTGACTATGGACAGAAACATAAAAAGCAGGAAGAGTGTCCATGTGGGGACTAGCACAAGTATAGGAAATGCTCATAATTCAGGCAAATACACAGGAACTGTTATAAATCGAACCATCGTGCCAAATTGTGCAGAGGAAACAGGAAAGTGAATGTATTAACTGCAGAAAGGGATTCCTCAAGTGAAGAGGAAAAGCTGTTCTTAAGCACAGTAATAGAGGAGGCTGAAAACTCAAAAGATTTGCTAAAATGTGGAGCATCTTTGTGACATACAAGATAGGCTGGAGCACAAATGAATGGAAAAACAAACTGATGTAAGGAGAACACAGAAGTGGGCCAGTCTAAAGTGTCTGTGAAAGACTATAATGGAGGAAGAGTCAATATTGGGAGTGTGCACCCTGACACTTAAATACAAAGGAAAATGATGAAACGAGTTCCTGGAAGTACTCGCAGGCAAGCAACCACTTTTGGGCATATATACCTTAGAAGTGCATGCCCTTGTTAAGAGGATATATATCATTAGAGAGACAGAAAAACAACATAGAATCAAAAATGAAAGTATTAATAGCATTATATGAAGATGTACTCACCAGGAAATGTGTGTCTCCCAGTAACATTCAAGATACAGATAAGAAAAAATGCAGAATGTGTGGTACATGTGTAAGCTATGCCTACTCAGTGTAGCACTCTGTCCCCCTTGTGGGTAGGCTAACTAAAGATTGATGAGCCTGCTATAGCTTTGACTAAGAAAGCTGGGTCTTTTAGCTCAGGCAGTAGGATGCTCATGTATTAAGATCCAGAGGTACCAGGTTTGAGCCCTGTTGTCAGCAACCCAGCCAGAGCCCTTGGTACAGAAAGGGCTGTATACGTGGTACAGAAAAATTTCCACAAACTCTATGACAGAGGCTAGAAGTAGAGCTATAAAACATAACAATAAATGGTATCATTTGGAGAACAGAAGAACTCAACAGATGAGGTTTAGTCCATAGAATTTGTAGGGGGGGAAAGCTGTGTATGGACCCTAAGAAGCTGAACAAAGAAATAAAACAAGAACACTTCCACTTGCCTACAATAAGTGAACTATTGTCTGATGTAGCAGGAGCCAAATTCTTCAGCAAATTGGATTCATTTGGAGTCTGGTAGATCCCCTTGCACCATGAGAGCTCCAAAATCTGCACTTTCAATACACCCTGTGGTACATACTGCTTCCAAAGCCTGTCTTCTGAAATATGTTTGGTTCCAGAAGTATGTCAATAAGTCAGATGTTAGAGGGTCTAGCAGGCATGAAAGCGTACACTGATGACATAATTTGGGGGCAGCACTGCCAATGAACATCTGGAGGGACAGGAGTACTGAAAATTGTGGGAGCTAATAAACTTAAACTGAGTGAGGCCAAATATCAAGTTCAAACAATGGAATAACATACCTGGGAGAGAGATTGACCTCCCAGGGAATCTTGCTCATTGAATCAAAAGATTCAAGACCTGAACATAACAAGGGAATTTAAAACTCCTAGGCATGTTGAATTATGTCAGAAAATACATACCTAATTATCCAGCTTGCATAATTCACCTAAGACATCTCCTCTACAAGGTCACTGAATAGCCATGGATACCAGAGCATGAAAAAGAATGGAGTGATTTAAAGCACATTCTGACTTCAGCTCCAGCTGCGTTTTTTTACCCTTTGAAAGACATCAAACTCTCCCCAGATGCCTCGAAAGGAGGGCTGGGAGCATTCCATTCGTGTTATGGACTTCATTGGGCCATGGCAGCTGCTGAGAGGATGTACACAAACTGAAAAAGAGACACCAGGTCTGGCATATGAATGTTCAAGATTTCATTACTTTCTCTGTGGTCATTGCTTTAAAGTAGAAACGGATCACCGACCAATGATTGCAATAGGCAAGAAAAGGACTCAGAGAAGCACCACCAAGGATGTAGTGACTTCTTTGATGTTAACCTGGAATTCTAACCTGGACATCACTTAGTAACGGAAAGGACACTCTCAAAAGCATGTGCGCCATCTGACAATACACAGTCTGGTCTGGAACAAGCAGTAAACATACATGTTAACATGATAAAAGTGTCATCTCCTGTATCTCCAGGTATAAGGGATGAACTGGATTTCCTAGCTTGTGTTCCTTCCCCTTTGTTGTTAATATTAATTGTATTAGGTATCTGGTTACCATTAACATACTTTAATGGTAGTTAAGCATCTAACTCTCTGTGATGGAGTGAACAAGGCCCAGAGGCCTACTGCTGGAGACCTCAGAGTCCTGCCACACCTGTCCAAGAAAAGGAGTAATGGAGCTAAGTCCTCCAAGTGGCCTAGAGAGACTGTTCAGGAAAGCAGCCAATCAGAGAGTTGCAGGCTAGTAGTATAAGGACTGCAGTGCAGACTAGAGTCAGTTCCTTGCTGAAACTGGAGTTGGAGGACTATAGGTGGTGCTCCTGGCTGATCAAAGGCAACTGCAGCACCATGGACAGCTCAGTGCTGATAGGGAGCTGGGGGCAAGGATGGGATCCTGGCTGGCTGCTGGACCTGTAAGGGTGAAGCTTGGGTGAAGGCTGGGGCTGTGGGGATGTGGCCCAGGGAACTGAAAGCAGGTTTGTCAAGGAGACATGGTGGTGCATAGCTGCTATTCTTAGGGTCCCTGGGCTGGGACCTGGAGTAGTGAGTATTCCCCTAGCAATAGACCACTGGAGAAGTGGCCTACAATTGGACATTGGTAAACCCCCTGCCCCCTAAGGGGGGCTGAACTATGTCGTGGCCCAGCTGGGGTCAGAAGGGCTCAAAGAAGGTGGGACCATTCGCTCCAGGGAGGAAGACCTGGGGGTATGGCTCAGTACCAGAGCTGGGACTGTTTAAGGACTCCAACACATGTGACTAGAAAGGATGCTTGCAAGCGGTGGGTGCCACCCTGTTATACTCCTATTATTATAAATACCTTTAAAAATCTGGTCCCTAGTCACAATTTTGCTTTTCCAGAATAGCCTTCAATGGGACTCCTTGAGTGAATTAATGCTCACTGACATGAGTAAGTATTGCACAATCATGCCCTAATATATATACATACCTATAAATATGTAAATACAATAAACATCTACTGCTGTTCTCTTATAGGGCCCGTGTTAGGCTCCATACAGCACAGAGCGAAAAAACTGTTCCTGCTCCAGGGAGTTTACAGTCTTATTTTAGACATAATGTAATGGAGTGGGGCAACAGGCTGAATTTATACCAGACTCATATCTGACACAGAATGACATGAAGCAGCCAGGCCTAGTGCTGTGAGATGGTCCATGTTTTAAGGTAAGCTGGTCAAAAAGAGACAGTAAAATATTTGTGGCCTGGGTGACCGCTAGCAGGAAGAGTCACTGCTTGCAGACTGATGGGTAGCTTCGTATCTGGGACAAGAAACAGTTTCATGGAGCATGATGTGCTCAGTGCACCACACACTGTTTGAAAATTGCTATTCTAGGGCTCTGTAGCTTAAAGCCTTTTTTTTATTTTTAAAAAAAACCCAGACAATATTTGCTTAAACATATGTTGCTTTGCTAACAAACAAAAGCTGCTGCAATAAAGTATTTCCCCCTAATAGGAATGACCAAAAATTGGTCTGGACTAAATCAGGTTTGGGATACCTACTCCCACTATTATTTTAATCTGAGACTACTTGTTTGTTACCTTAACTAAAGGACACACTAGAATGAAGATTGTTTTCTCTACAGTTCATGAATCCAGTTAGAACTGAGACTGCTGTACTGTCAGCATTCTTCTGAGCCCAATGGTAGCAAAACCATGCCCTGGAGGGAGATACTTTCCTTTAAATGAAGCACTAATAAAATATTCCATTGTAAACCAATTCAGTTGCTCAGACTCTCAAGATAGCTACATTGATGCTTGTATGGACATTTAGGGCTATATACTTTCAGTGTTGAGTTCACAGTGGTGATCATCATCGACTCATAAGAAATTAAATTACGCTTCCAACTGTGAGCCTTTCAATCAAGATAACTGAAAATAACTTCTTAATTTGCTGAAGTACATTTGTTAGCCTTAGATCTGTGCCACCAAATTACATTACTTGATATATTATGATCATTTTCTTACTTAATATCTCTGTAATGTATTATGTTTCTACTAGCTCATTGTCACATATTCAGCTATATTAACCAGGCCCAGGAATGCTGCAGAATGACATTGTTAATGTCCCACTGGGAGCTGTAATAAAGTGGCCTTGCCTTATAGGCTAGAGGGCCTGCGGCTAAGCCTACTCCGATTAAAGGGTCAGCCAAACCAGGCTTCAATCTGGCATTCCCAGGATAAAAGGAGGAGGATGTTGCAGGGGTGTACTGGAGATTGTAGGTATGGTTGTTAGGACTGCAGAGCCCTGAGAACAGGAGGAGAGTGTGGGGAAAAAGCTCTTCAGGCTGTGGGAGAGACTACAAAGACTCTGTTGGAAAGGCCTGTGGAGAAGGACAGACTCTGGGTGGACAGTAATGGGAAGCAGACACAGACCATCAGAGAGGAGGGGGGCTGTGCCTAGCTGAAACTGGGGTGAAAACTATGAGTTTGTGTGTTTTGGTTGCATTACTGGGAGAGAGACACTGAACTAATGTTGGGGCCTGGTGAGCCCTGGTGGACCTGTGGACTAATAAACGGGATCCCTTCTGGGGACAGTTTGAACTGCTCTGTGAACTGTGAGTTCTTTAAGGGCCCCTGAAGAGATGGCTGGACAGAGAAGCAGGGTGCAGTAGAGTGAGGGGGGTACTTCAGAAGCAATTGACCAATAGCCCCACTGCTACAAGGGCAAATAGGGCTAGTGGAACAACAGAGATTTTTTAGGACCTTATAAACTCTTATGAGGGTCAAGGATAAAGTGTACGAGGACTGGCTCACCGACAAGCTGGGTCTTGCAAACAAGTTCCTGTGGGGATGAGTGACATTATTCTAGTACACTTAGGGACAGATTTTTCTCTTGCTCTTGCACAGGTGTGTGAGATGCCCTAAAGAGAGGCTCACATGCTTCATGGTACTGATAATATATAACCAGCTAAATTACACATCAAATGTCTTTGTCACACAGCCTATGCAACAGCATACTTTTTCCATGAACAAAATCGAAGTGGAGACTACGTCAGTGCACACTTCTAAAAAGAGAAAAACCCGATCTAGCTGTAATCCGAGTGTGTTTAGGAGGGACTTCTGGTTTGTGTATATGGTGGTTGATTATACTGCAAATGCAAGGAAGCTTGTTGTGGAGGGGAGGATTGGGTGCATTTGTGTTAAGACATGGAAATGAATGTTCCTTAACTAGTGACTTCCTTGATTTTATTTTTGCATTAGTAGAATTTATACTTGAAAAACTGTGTGTCTTAAGTTAAAAATGTATGTGTGAGATACATTTATGTGTCTATACATAATATAAATCATACTGTACACAGAATCTATGAAGCAGGAAATGGCACACTGGAGATTCCTGTATGTCCCTGTCAAACATTAATGCTAAGATGTTCTTAGCTGGGTGCCCAGAGTTAGCCTCTTAACTCCATAGTTATTTAGATGCCTAAATTTCCTGATTGTCAGAGGTGCTGACCCTCCCATAGACTCCCATCAGATTTGTGGATGCTTAGTGCTTCTGACAATGAGGCCACTTTTATTTAAATATCCATGGATATGGATTCAGAAACCTTCTGGTAGGCATCTGGCTAGGAAAACATTAATTGTTAGGACACTTTCCTTTAAACATTTGTCCCTTGCTAGTGTCACTGCAGCAGCCTAACAAGACTGTCTAATGTTTCAAAATATCACCTTAGCCCTGACAGGGCAAACTGTGCATGGGCAAACCAGGCAAGTGAATGCGGTATTGGATTGCATTAGTTGTCATTGTTAAATCTGAAACAAACAGTGCAACAGATAATCTGTTCTAGAACACACAGCAGCTGATCAAACTGCTAAATAGAAAGAGCAAAGATTGCTGTGACCCTTAATAGTTTCTTCTCACTGCCCTTTAGCCATACATAATACTTATCACTGTCCCTGGACACTGTTCCTCTTCTCTGCCCTCACCAAATTAGTTCCTTGTTAATTCTGAAGACTCCGTCTGTTTCTGCCATATAGGTGCATTATTCTTAGCACTGCTAATGCTGACACAGGCTAATACTAGAAATGCTGATCACTGTGACCTCGGGTGCTTGGAAAATACCATGGGCCAAATTCATCTCTGCTGTAACCTCTGTATAATTACACCAGTGATGAATCTGGCACCTGGCATAGAATTTACTGATGTTTTCTACTGGACCTGTGTCCTCCAGCACTGCTGCGTATTGGGTATTTTCTGTTCAATAACCGTAGCTGGCAATTGAAATATAAATCTGGAGTATTTTAGAGCATAGATTTTGGAAACATGACAGTAAACTGTGTTTTATCCCATGAGCTATGTTCTCATTATCTGTTATCCTCATCTGCTGTTGAGCTAAGACAGGAACTGGTAACAGTAACTCTTACCATCAGGGTGACCACCCATCCCTAAGTGGGCTGGGCAGTCCCAAAATGTTAATTTCCAGTCCTCATGGCAGGCTGGATGACTCTGGGACAGCACAGGTTGCAGATTCCCTGTGGCACCGTTCCATGCCTGCCTGAGACTCACAGATGGTGCTAGCCTCTTTCCAATGGAGGGGAGGGGGCGAGGTGGGCCTTAGTCCCCCTTGGCACAAGACCTTGCCGCCTGCTCCTCCTCTTTCCCCAAGGCCCTATCCCGGGCTAGATCAGAAGCTGGAGCCAGGCTGTAGTAAGAGCTGCCCAGGTAGTCCAGGCAACTGTGGGGAGTCCCGGACTCTCTACCTGCCCTGGGCAGCATGCCTGTGTCTGTGTGGGGTGGGGGTTGTGAGGACATGGGCCAGGGGCTGCTCTTGGGCACCCCAGCCCTCTCACACAGGGCAGATGGACGGTCAAGGGCTCCCCACTGCAGCTTTGATGGCTCTTACTATTTCCTCTCTCTGGCTTCTGACATAGTGAGGAGGCAGTACCCAGCGATGATGATTGTGAAGCTTGGTTGAGGTGATGAAGTTAGAGGTGGAAGAGAGTGGGGTAGTTCCTAGGGAATTCCTTAGCGCTAAATGAGGGACTAGCATTTGGCTGAGCCCTCAAGGGTTAATAACATCATGTATGAGTTGTATTATTGCCACTATATGCATCTATGTTACACTCAACTTCAATTCTTTTCCTCTGTTGTCACCACTTCTGTTAGTAGCCAAACATGTACCACATGTGAACACTTAGAGAGATGTGTTAGATCTCCATGTTCTATCTTATTCATAATGCTCGAAAGAATTGTCTGATACAGCTTTGAAGGAGAAAATAACCCTCTCAGGATGATAAAAGACTTTAATACAATGAGATATGGCTGTGACCAGCATCACAGGCCCTGATTCCATGGGTGTTAAGTACCCACTAACAGCACCCCAGTTAGTGCCTTCTCCTGCCTATGGGTGGCCCCAACGATCAGCTCCTTCCCCTCCCCCAGCTTTTCTGTGGTGTGCAGGAGGCACTCAAGGAAGGGGATTGAATGGGGTGGGAGCAGGAAGAAGTGGGTTCGGGTGGAGGATCAGGGAAAGAGTGTGGTGGGGATGGGGCCCAGGGCCGAGCGAGGGTCAAGTACCACCCGACAACTAAGAAAGACAGCACCTGTGACCAGCATGATGATGAAAGAAAGGCCTGAGATGAAATTACATGGACCCCTGCGTACTCTGCAGCCCAGTTAAAAACACTGAAATCTTCAGCAGGCTTTCAAAGGATTAAGCACATTTATAAGTACAGTACGAATTCACGGCATACATAAATTACTTTAGATAAATACATCACTGTACTGATGTAACTAAGGCCAAAATATTCTCAAATAGGTGCCTAAAATTAGAGTCAAGATTTTTCACAAAGGGTTAGAGATTTTGGTTGCCCACTCTAGCACCAAGAGCCAAATTTTCAAAAAGCACCCACCACTTGGAAAAAATGCCCTTTAATGTGTCTTAGATTGTGTGCCAGCCCCTTCCCTCCCAAAAAATCCAAGCATGCAGAATTACTACTCCCTTCTGGAAATCGTGGCCTAAATCCACAATTAGGCACTGAAATCAGTGAAGCTAACAGGAGTTCGGCCCTTTTGTCGTATCAGGCCACTGTTGATGGTATCTAAATATAAACTTTGGATCCTAACTTTAGAGACCCATTTTTGAAAACTTTGACCTAAGTGGCCTGATATTTCAGAGATACTGACCATCTGCAGCTCTTGTTAAAACCAATGCCTTTGAATAACAACTGCAATTATATTTGGATGTTCTGCTGTGTACTTGAATATATATCTCTCAACCTCAGGCTGCTAATCATGCACATATATATACTAGGTCTTCACGCACATGTGACGAGGTATTTTATTGACCTACAGAATTTGTTTCAGCTCATTAAGCCACAGCTGCTCTAGAGAAAATTAGTTGAATCCAAAGGGAAGGACATGATTGACAGAAACTAAGTGGAGGGGTTATTTTAACTGTATTGGGCATTAGAAATACAGACCTTAGTGTTAGGAAAAACTTTATTATTATTAATATCTAGCTCTTGTATAGCACCCCATCAGTAGATCTCAAAGTGCTTTATAAAGGAGGTCAGCATCATTATCCACATTTTTACAGATGCGGAAACTGAGGCAGAGCGGAGTGGTGACTTGCCTAAGATCACCCAGCAGACTAGTGACAGAGCCAGGAATAAAGTCCAGGTCTTGATATCTTGTCCAGTGCTCTATCTACTAGACCATATGGTCACTGTCTCCCCTTATCATAGTAGAACTGGTCTGTCCCTCTGCCCATACACAAATGTTCTCTACAAAACATCTTCTAGTGCTTTGACCAGCCTACCTTCACATGTCCCAAGGTGTGGAGCTTCTATCACATCCCTTACAAGACCAGTCCACGGTTTAATAGACTTCACTGTTGATACAATTAAGGGAAAACTTAGGAATGTTCTAGTCATCCACCTTCTACTATTAGGAAAAAGCACATTTATTTGTATTTTGAGATTTTACTGTAGGGAAGAATCACATAATGGTGGAATATAAGCTAGTTTGTTCATGCAACTTGGGTGCAGACTATGTATAATGCTTGCAAATTTGAGCATCTGTCTTAATGAGTAGCCTGAGTAGTTTCTATACAGTTATTCTAGCCTACTGCATAAAAAACTACTTATGATGCATGCCATATGTCCTGAAATACACTGCAGTGCACATTTTGGTTATTTTCCATATATTCCCTTCTATGCCAAAAGTCCTTAATTTGCTTTTCCTTAATGCCATTTTTCAGTGAAGCCATTACAGAAATATAAAAACATAAGACTGGACAGGACCTCCTGGGTCACTGAGCCCTGTCCTCTATCACAGGCAACCCTGTTATTACCAGGGGTTCTTTCAACCCAAAGTTCATGGTAACTTTTATTCTGTGTGAGGTGGTGTCAGGAAATAAATCAAGAGAGATATGGCCGTCCATCATATAATCCCTTTTATAAATTTTTTGAGCTCCATCTTAAAAGCAGTTTGGTTTCTTGCCCCCAGTGTTCCCCTGGGTAGCTTTCCAGACCCTCACTTTTCTGATGGTTAGAAATGTTCTTCTAATTAATAGCTTACTTTTGTTCATGGCCAACTTATACCATTTGTTCTTGTGCCAGTGTAATGCCAACAGACCTCAGTCGTCATCGTGCGGTCCTCTAGAGTTACTGCATGAGCCCCTACCATATGAGCTAAAAGGCAAATTCCTGTTAGGTAAGGCTGTAGAGCAGACTCTCATTTTAACGCTATCTCTCTAGGTGGTCTTGGTGCCACTAGATGGGACAGAACACCACACCCACAAGGTCTGTGGGTTACACCAATGTTGTCCTTTAACTTAAATACCCCCTCTCCCTCCTTGGTGTTTGCTCTCTATAAATATATCAGGGGGTAATCCTAACCTTTCAGCCAAGCCAAGCTCTTCCAGTCTCCTAGCTCTAGTCTTCTAGCCCTCCACCCCCATGAACATCCTTGTGGCCCTGTCTACGCTTGTTTCAGTTTGAATTATCTTTCTTGAACATGAATGACCAGAATTGTCTATGGTATTTCAGATGAGGTCATACCAGTGCCTTGTACAATAGCATTAATATTTCCCTAACTTGACTGGAAATGCCTTGCCTGATGGATCTTGGGGCCACATTTGCCTTTTTCACAGCTGCAGCACATCGGTAGTTCATCATCCTGCCATTAACCAATACATCAATTCAAGTCTTTCTGAAGTGAGATGTCTATTAATACAAAGACCTACTCTTGAGAGATTCAAATGAATCTCTACAAAGAAGTTAGTTCCATCATTAGATGAACTTGTCTCTATGGATCACCATAGAATACTTCATTTAACCTAAGTCCTATGTAGTTGTAAGACCAGACAATTGTGAACCATTTTTAATAGTGTTGTACATATTATAAAAGCCTCACACCCGGGTTCTGTGCAAATTGATTAAAGAATTTGCCTCATGGTTTTGGGTTTTTTTTAGACCAAGTATTGAATCTCTGAAGTGGAAACACTGAAAGACCCTTATTGTTACAATGCAGACAAGAACACTGACACTTCAAATATTTGTAATATTCAGTTTTTGCTAGATAAATGCTAAAAGAAACCAGAAGACCAAAACATCTGTTATAACCTAGGGACATAGGCTATAAAGCCGCGCGGCATTACTGCTGGCAGATCGACTCATCATACAAATGCTGTTAAAACAAAGATTGTTTTTTAATCCTATAGAAGCTTAGTATAATAAAAGCTTAAATAGCCTGCAACCATATTTGACAATGACATAGAATGGCAATAAATAAAAGCTGTGCAATAGACCATGAGCCCCAGATGGATGAATAGGAAAGGAACTCATAGAAAAATACAATCAGCCGCTTGCTATTTTCTAAGCAGTTAACAATACAGTGCAGGAGCTAACGGAAGAGGCTGTATGCCACTGTTTTGAAAGCCCCCTCAGGTACAAGGTTTGCTGGGGCTAATTTGGGGATGGCTGGGGAGTCTTAATAATGCTGAGTGCTCTATAGCCCTTTCCCTCTCTTTCTTTAGCTGTTCTGCTTGCTTCCGTTTTTGCACAATCAATAAGAACGGATAGGCATGTAGTACCTAAGCCTCTTTTCACTGAACTCCCAGTGAAATAAATGGGAGAAGGATCAAGTCCCTAGGACTCAAATATTCACTAAAACAAAACTCCCAGTGAAGTCGACACAAGTTGATGTTAATGGGATGTGGTTATTTTTACACCAAGAAAGCAGTAGAGATGATATGCAGTACAAAACCAAAACCCAAGGAATGGATGTCACATCACTTTTTCCAAATAAAATATGCTTTAAAATTCAAATTACATCTCCTTCTTATATAAACCAGTGAATTGAATCTTCTTATGCCAGTGCCAATTCATTTGCCTTCCTTTTTTTATTACTCTAAAGGAATTTGATTGCACTTTATTCTTTAATGGTCAAAAACAGAACTAAACATCATGAGGGAGGTTTCCTTTCATCACTGGCTCTAGAGACTTGTTTTTTATTTATGACTGTTATAGCTGCTGTGGAATTTTATGATAAGAATCTCCCGCCCATACCTCCAAGGAAATATGGCCCTCTTGTAAAACACTAAAATTGATCACTGTGGACTGCAGTTCTTCATGGCTTCAGATATTTTGTGGACATTTTGGTTTTTATGTAGGGGCCATGGTTTGGTGTGTGTCTTTCTTTCGGGGCGGGTATTGGTAATAAAACATCAGACTAATTTGGCAGGTGCTATTAAAGGGTAATACATTCAAATAACTTCCTTGTATTGTGAGAGCATTAGGCATTACCGAGGACTACAAGGGTGCTCCTTTTTGATGTAACAGTAGCGTGCAGCCTATGGATAAAAACAAGAGAGTTTGGTATAGAATGGAACCAATTCCCATGGTCAGCCAGACCTATCAGAACTTTGTCTCAACTCTCTTATTTGGAGAAGAAGACTGAAAGCAAGCAATGTTTGACTGATCTTCTCATTCACACCTTGCATAAGAGGTTTAATGGCACCAAAAGTTTGCTGAGTGAGTGTACAGAGTGGAAGAGTAAACAAAATCTCTCCATACAGTCCCTTTACTCAGTGCCCAGCTCTGCTCACAATTACAGCACTGCCCCAAGAATAGGAACTGTTCCCTCATGCCAATGAGTGCATGTTTGCTCAAAGGGAGTAGGACAATGTATTTGTTTCTTTTCAGAATGGCAGTTGGAGCAGGCTGGGGCAGAGGGGAGTGAATGCTGCACCAGGTTAAGGGATAAAAACAGTAGGAATGGACTGCGCTCATTGCTTTCTGAATCTCCCTGTAGATCAATGTGGTACTGCACTGCCCCTTACACAAGTGCTCTGCTTAAGCATCGGAACCTGGAAAGAAGTCTGCATCAATAGTCTTTCAAAATAAAAAAGCCGCAGCCATTTATTTCCAAGCTCTGCTTTCTATTCTGTATATTTAGTATGTGTATGCATATCTTTTTTTCTGAAAACCCTTCACCAAAATATTTATGCATTTACTAAACTCAGCATGGATGTACTGTCCAGAACAAAACTGGGAATTATCAATTAGAATATAATCTTGATGGTAAGATGACTGCAAGAGCTGGAGATCTACAAAAAGGTTACGCAGAAAACTAGCCTCCCCATAAAATAAGTATCTATGAAAGATTCTGGGCATTGATTAGAAAGACTTCACCAATGAAGCAATCTGAGAAATTATAAATGAGTGGCTTTTTTTCACTGGAATCAGAAGGAAATGTTTAGCGCACGTATTTTGGATGCTAATGTACGCTCCCCCTGGAAGCTGTCAAGTAGAAACCAACTGGTGTAAGGAAACAAGGGCATCCAAGAAAAACTTGAAGAGCCGCCCTTAGAATAAAGGGCAAAATAATCAATCTCAATACGGAAGCAGTCACAAATGACAGTGGAATGGAAGAGACTGGTTTCTACCCTGTGCACCCACCCCGGTGTTAAAAACCTCAGCTACAAAACTGTTGAGGAACGAAGCATATAAGCGTTAAGAAGTTCAGAGCTAAGGCTTAAAGTTCAATCTTAACTTTGCCCCACGAGCTTATGTCTTTAAAATATGAGCTTCTAGTCAAAAGCTGTTATAACTCGGGGCACTGCTTATTTTAAAAATACCCATATGCTTGACTGATTGTAGCTACTTTGTAGTGTTCTTAGGACTAGTTCCATGGTTTAGATTCTTTTAACTGCAATCTAAATCACAGGAAATGAGGGCTTTCATAACCCTCTGGGACTTACTCAGCAGTAGGCGGCATTTATGTCTTGGAAGTAAGGCTATTAATTTGCTCCCGATAATATACTACTCCTATTTATGATATTCCTGTAAGCGTTTTTGAGTAGACGTTGGGGATTTTCTTCATGGAATAAAAGGTGCACTCTTAACATGAGTTGTCTCATTTTTGAGGCAAAATATTAGAGAAGGCAGTTTGAAGCTTTCACGAGTTAGCAGATTGAATTAAAAACAAGCCCCTGCCCAATAACTAACATGACCTGCTAATGTGAAAATTACAACCTGACTTGTCTTCACTAGGCTTTTATCTGGAGTTAAGAACTCACCTCGTCTCTCTCCCCATCTTCTCCTCTGCTCCCCCATCACCCACAGTGAAGGCAAAGTTTAAAAGTTTGGAGGGCTGGCTAGTTTATCTGAAGCTCTGTTTTATCTGAGCCACTTTTATCTGGAAATTCTATGAATCTGGCTTCATTGTCATATAAAGTGTTTCCTGGTTTGAACCTGGTGAACAGACTCTGGGAAGCGTGTGGTTGATGGTGTATTTATGCAAAATTCTGTGTGCACAATTCCAAGACTCCATAATAACGAGGCTTGGCAGACATAGATTTTTATCTTTTCATAATTTTGACAGATAATATTGGTCAAGCATTCTTAGACTTGTATTGATTTAAATTTTCAGTTTGGGGAAATTAGGCAGGGCCTGGGGGCCTGGGTGGGTGTCAGACAGTTTAGTGATAAACATTGAGATTCAAAAAGTTAAAGCTTTATAACTGTTAAAACACATCATCAGCGTCATGTCAAAGTATTAAAATATGCCAAACTAGGTTTTTCAAGTAACATTTTTCTTTCTTTGCCTATGTGTAAAGTTAGATCAATACCGATGGAAATATTTTTTGGCAGTTTGTTGTTTACAGAGAAATCCACTTTACTAATAAATATCTAATCCTTCCATGCCTAATTAATATGAGCCAGATTCTGAAGGCTTTCCTCAGGAAAAACTCCCACTGAAAGGAGTAAGTACTGTAGAATATTAAGGACCATATGTTTCCCCCTCTGCTAACTTATTGTAGTGTGGCAAAACCAGCCAGGGACTTAGGAATAGAAAGGGAGGGAGCCGTGCATCCATGCCATGTTACTTCCTTCCCACTGATTCTGCAGAAGTGCATCTGTATGGACTTCTTTGGGGGCCTTGGGGTGGGAGGGTGGAGTGGCTGCTCTTTGTGACTCGTTCCCCTTCGGCCAGTCATCAAATATGTAAAAGATTTTTATAAAGTGGGCAGTTGTTCTCCATGTCCATCAAGGGTAGGACATGAAGAGTTGGTTTAATCTGCAGCAAGGGATATTAGGAAAAACTTTCTAACCAAAAGGATAGTTAAGCTCTGGAACAGGTTACCTAGGGAGGTTGTGGCATCCCCATCCCTGGAGAGTTAATGAATAAGTTAGACAAACACCTGCCAAGGTCCTGGCTGAGTGCAGAGGGATGGACTACATGACCTCTTGAGTTCCCTTTTAGCCCAATGTTTGTATGACCCTCTGAGTATCCAAGTGAGTGGGAATGCTACTGTAATCTGCATGGTCTTCCTTATAAAACCTTTCAGTGGCTGTTACTGTAAAGTCACAATTGAAACTAGCCAAAGACAGCCCCAGCGTTGACAGTTTGAGATACCTGGAATTTTTTTCAAGCCCCATTTGTTATCAAGACAGCATGTATCACAGCTTTCTCTCTTTTTTTTTCTTTTTTAAAGTAACATTATAGCCCTCTTGGTGTGAAGAAAAGATGGAAAACATGACATGCATGCACTCAAAAGGCTCAGAAACCTAGGGGACTGGCTCATGATTTTTGAACACTTTATATTAATAATACTGGTTACCTTCTGCTCTATGCGGGTTCTTGTACCACTCTCATCACTGCAGTATGAGTGCATTAAGTGACTGACTCATCTGTCACATGAGGTTTAAGAACATTTACATCCCACCAAGATATGAACTTGCATGGCTTAACTCACAGTCTGGAGATCTGACCATTGCCTTCTACCACACATCCGAAGAGTTGAACTCTTCAGGACTGTGTTAATACAGATCCTGCTGGGAACGCTTACTCTGGATAAGTGCGCTAGATCAGTGGCTTAACTAATGCCCCACGAATCAGTGAAAACTGGGCATAAAGAATTGGGATTTGTTTTAACTCATAACTGAGAAGCTATCTTTAAAAAAATCTAAATGCTATTGATTCAGGTGGATTTAATTTATCACTAGCGCAACAGAACCCCTGCTGCTCCCGGAGAAGCCTGATGCAGCAGGTGACAGAAAATCATTTAGCCAAGGAAAAAAATGTTTAATGTTAGCCTTAGGGCTCAGGCATTTACTTTAATACATGTTTTTAAAGCCGGAGGTGATTGATAAAGAGAATAGGAAGCAATATTAGGACACAAATGAATCTGCAGTGAATGGGGAAGTTGCAAATAGAGATCACAGTGTGGTGCTGCCCCAGGCTTCCCATGACGGTCTTCACCCAAGCCTGGGAGAAAATAGGAAAGTCACTTGACCCTGAATGGTCTGTAATCAAACCAGATTTGGGGTTTTTTTTTTTTAGTTGCTTTAATAGAATGGCTTTCTCCCCCTTGCTGGGCCTGCTGTAGCTCAGCAAGTCTCAAAGATTTAGAAAATCAATGCAAGGCAATGTCTGTGAAAGGCCAGAAGTGAAAAAGAGTGCAATCTTGTCATATTTTAAAGGACCATGGCACGGATATTTCATAAAATATTAAAAAATCAATTGAAGGTTCAGGAAACTTCATGTTGCTCTCAATCCTGAGGACACTGAGAGCGGTGAAAAGGTATGGATGGGGCTCTGTGTTCAGATTTGTACAGCAGTTGTCATCAGGTTGAGCTGCCCTGTAATGAATGGAGAAGAACATTGTCTTAGAAAAATGGGTCTCCAGCTTTCTATCTGGTAGAAATTTATCTCTGCGTTACTGTGCCAGGCTCACAATAACTTAAAATGCTGCAGTCTGCCTAAGAAGACTTCCTGCTGCCTTGCCTTCAGTTCGAACGATGTATCTCAGCTTCAGAATAGAAAGCTGCACACTTTTAAATCCAGTTGGCTTCATAAAACTCTCTCTTGCGGCTCAAGGTAATACATCGGGTTACTTCTCAAATGTGAGCTCTGATTGCTGGAAAGCTGACGAGGGGCTCAGCAATCATTTAACTTCCACATTAAAAACCGTAAGGGCTGTCACATATATCGTATTTGTGGGTTGTGTATCATGGCAGTGTTATAAACCAGCCTAATTCCTTTTGGTTTAGATTTTTTCTGTACTTATTTGCAATCAGTAGATGAGACGCGGCAGTAGAATTGTTTAGCTTTGGGACTCCTGGGTCTCATTTTTATTGCTGTCTTGCTGATTCTTTCTAGATCCTTAAGACAGAACCCGACCCCCTCTTTTTTGGTCTTAATCTAGTCTGACTTTTATTCAGAGCATCTAATGTCACTTTCTTGTTCCAGAGGGGCTGACTCCTGCACACGGAATTCCTGTTGATTTCAGAGGGTGTTTGTAGTGGGGCAGTCACCCCACTGTGGCCCTGAAAGGGTTAAAAGCCAGCCCTTGGGGAGGACTGGGGCTGAGTGCCTATAAGAAAAGGCTGATTGGGGAAGCAGCCACAGCTGGCCACACCCAGTTAGGAGACAGCTAGTCCTATAAAAGAGCTGTGAACCAGCAGCTGGGGCAGTCTCTCTTGAGCTGTGGAGAGAGAAGGATCTGGCTGTCTGGGAGAAAAGGGTATCTGGAGAGGAGCAGGGCTGGGGAAAGGCCAGAGGAGCTGGGGAGCTTCAGCCTGGCAACTTCCCAGGCTGCAGGCCTTGTTAAAGGCCTACAGAAGATACTGGGGCTACAGAGGAGCAGCCCGAGGATAGGCAAAGGCAGCAGGTCCTACCCCTTGCCAATGATGAGTGGCCACTACAGACCTGCAGTCTGCCCCAGTGAGTAGGGGCTAGATGATGACTGGCAGTAGTCACTGAGACAAGGTGGGTTTAGGAGGTTGGGGGTTTCCCTGGGAGGGGAGACCCAGAGTGAGGGGATACTGCTGTGGGCAGAAACCCAAGGTAAAGAGGCACCACGGTCAGGGCGGGTCATGGAGGGCCTGCAACAGGTGAGACACTGGCCAGCAGAGGGCACTCCAAGTGCTGAAGAGCTAATTCCCAGGGTGACCAGCAGGAGACGCCGCAGGGGTGAGTCGTCTGCTGATACAGTTGGGTAGTTATATTAAGTTGTATAGCTATGAATTGTATTATGCTTTTCCTGGAAAGCTGTTCACTTATGCTAAGGTATATTGTCTAACCCAATGGAATTCTGCTTTCAGTACAGGCAAATACATAATCGGTGAAACAAAACATATGAGCAGCATGTCCTACCACAATTAGAAGAGGAATGCGGTATCCAAAACAATGATAAGGAAGGTACAAGATGGTACAGGAAAACAAGATCAACTGTTACTGACTTCTGGATTTATTCTTGGGTGATGTATAAAATACTTTTAGCTTGTAAACAACCACAAATAAATATAGGTGGCCTTGAGTGCATATTTTGGAAGCAGACTTAAGCTGTGAGGTTGCTTTGCTTAAAAGAATGGTTGTGACATAGTGGGGTATGACAGAGACCAGTCAGTGGATGTCACCCTGTCCTATAACCTGGGGTGCCTTTGCCAGGCCTTGCTGTGATAGCCTCCAACCTGGACTGCTCTCATACAGCTACAAGTGTGACAGTCACTCTCAGATGCTTGTATGTACTCCAGCCTGCCAGCCACACCCTGGCACTCACCAGCCTTCATTATTACTACAAGTTGACCCCAACACACTCCCAGTTCCAGACTTCCCCCAGAAATGTTTGTTCTGCACAGTCCAGCCCTCTCCTAGACAGACCAGAAATATTGTTTGTTATTCCTTTAAGGGAATAACACACACCAGTTTCGATGAAGTTACCCAAACACTTTAAGTTAAGCACACCAGATTAGACCAAACAATAAAGCAAGTTTATTGACTACAAAAATTTTAAGTGAGTACAAGTAATGAGGCATAAAAGTCAAAATGGTTACAAGAAAAATAAAGATAACACTGTCTAGTGCCTACTTAAATGAAATTGGATTCAAAGCAAAGTTTCTCACCGCATGGTACCAACTGCATTACTGATCAAACTCTTTGGGTCAGGATCCCTTCCCCCAAAGTCCAACAGCTGTTTTCTTTTGCCCTTTTAGAAGCAATGCCAGAGACAAATAGAGAGAATGGTGTCTTGGAGTGTTTGGGCCTCCTGTTTATATTTTCAATCCCCGTCTTGAAAAACGTTTCCAGCTGAGAACCCAGAGGCAAAGAGTCTGTGTGGAAGGATGTTCCCTGCTGGGTTTTTTCACCTGTGAGCTTCCTTTGTTTTTCTTTCCTCCTTGAAAGAGTGCTTACTGCTTAAATGCAAATGAAGACAAGCATACAATCTTTTGTTCAAGTTCTGCCTGTTCAATGACTTCTGTCTGGGCAGGCCTATGGGGGTTTTGAACATGGGCTAATAACATTATAAAAGAGAATTCCATAACCTTACACAGTGCTGCTACATAAATTTCACCATGATAACCAAGTTATGAGTTTTCAAATGATACCTAACAAAGCATGCCTGGACAAAAGATTATTACAATAGTGTGTGGGTGTGAACATGTGTAGGGGATGTATTCTATCAGTTTCCTTTTCATGTTGTATTGCTTTCTCTGACTAATAAACTAATATAGAACCAAAACCATAGTCAAGTAACTGGCTATATCTTACATGACTCTCAAAATATTTTTTTCCAGCCAGAACTATTTCTTGGATTCTACCTAAATTTGAAAATAGTTTTGGTGCCCCGAAAAATGTACTTACTGCTGTATTTACTGTTTGCCCAACCCTAGTTTCCTGTATATCCCATAAGGGATCTGACAGCAGGAGGCCATCGCTTTGTGTTGAGAAAATAACTTTCTGCACCGTGGCTGCAGTGATGTGCAGCCCCTGAAATTATTATGCCATCTTTTTATGGCACACACATCTCTACATCACAGTACTCCAGTACCCTTGTCAGGATTGCCTCCCCACTCTGAACTCTAGGGTACAGATGTGGGGACCCGCATGAAAAAAGAAATAACCCCCACAAGCTTATTTTACCAGCTTGGGTTAAAATGTTTTTCCCCAGAACACAAATTCTTCTGTATCTGGACCTGGTACGCTGCCACCACCCAAACTAGGTCTAGGGTAGTTTGGGGACCCTTCTTTCCCTTTCCACTAACCCCCCAAACTTTTTCCTTCCCTGGGAAGCTTGAGAGAAAAAAAACCCAAACCTCGCCTGATCCTGCGAGACGTGCCCGATCCAAAACCAGGATCTTACACAATGAAAAACAAGCAGTCAGCTTCTTAAAAGAAAGATTTTAATAAAAGAAAAAAGAAAGGAATAAATCCCTTATAACCATCAATAGAACAGCATCTACCATAATCAACAAAAGGATTCAGAAACCAAACCTCTCCCCTGAGGCAATTTTCTCCCACAGTTGATATCTCTGCTGAAGCTTACAATATCAAGAAGCACCCCGTCAACACTGACCACTGAGAACCCTCCAAGTGATAAAAAAAAAAGGTAAACTTACTAACTACAGTACTTGATAGAATCTTATAGTTATAGTGAAAGACATAGCTGTGTCCATCCCATAGCCGAGGTGAACAGAGAGAGACCCAGAGAGAAACTGAAACTTAAAATCCTTTGTCTCCTGAGGAATTTCTCATTGGTCAGTTGTCCACCTCTCAGGTTACCTTTAGCTTAACCCCTTACAGGTAAACACTAATTCTAGGCTACTTCACACTTATGACAACCCTAAAAGCTTAATCTCCTCCTTATAGTCTGATGCCTCCACAGTTAACAGTCTGACCACCCCATTCACTTTTGAAAGGTGTTTGATAACCTCTATAAAGGGAACATGGGGCTACTCTACACTGGCAATGCTAAAGCTGTCCCAGCACTCTAAAAAACCCCACCTCAATGAGGGGTGTGGCTTCCAGCGCTGGGGCACTGTCTACACTGGTGCTTTACAGCGCTGCAACTTGCTTCACTCAGGGGTGTGTTTTTTCACACCTCCAAGCGAGAAAGTTGCAGCGCTGTAAATTGCCAGGGTAGATAAGCCCTTAAGATGTTAAGAGTACCACAGGCCTTATGGGTGGGATTTTTAAAAGCACTCCTCACTGGCCTAAGTCTGCTCCCACTGCAGTCAAGGGGAGTCTTACAATATAATCCAGTGGAAACATATACACCAGTGCAGAAAATAACAACCAATACCTTTACAAGAAAGTAGGGGATTAATCTGCATGTGCGGAAGAATGATCTTGTGGTTTAAGGCACTGTCTAGGAGGGAGGACATATGTAAAAGCCAGGGACTGAATCAACAGACTTTCTGTGTGACCTCAGGCAAGTCATCTCATCTCCTGAACTGTAAAATGGGGCTAATAGTGCAATCTAAAAAGGCAAGAGGTATGAGCAAGAAAGTGAGATCTTCAAGGCCGGGGCTGTCTCTTCCACTGTGCTTACAAGTGCCTGGCCCGATTCTTGGTTGGCTGTTCTTGGCACTACTATATGCAATTAATAAATAATGCTGTAAAACTTCTTGGTGTTTTGCTTCGTAAGTGCTCTTTGGGTAGATGTTGTTGAAAAGTCTGTTCTACAGAAAGCAGTCCTACCTGTGAAGGCATTTTACAGGAAAGTCACACTTAAGCCAGTTGTGCTGTTGGCATTTAAACTTCTCACTTATCTCCATCACGCAGCACCCTTTGCCACAAGCTCATATATATCTCTTGGTTTCAAACTCATGAGCCAATTCAGTTTTGTGGTGATCTGCTGGAACATTAAGGGGTTCAAACAGTCCCTTGTTAAGTCTGACGTTTCCTTGCCTCTGATGGAGCTCACCCTTCCCAGGATAGGACTAATCTTGCCTGTCATGTAATTTATCCCTAGGGCTTATAAACATCACATCTGAAGAGCAATATGGAGCCTTTGGAATGGAGCAGACTGTTCCAAACAGCAGGTATTTTCATTTTTTCTGGGAGGATAACACTATGTTAAGGTCTTTGTCGCCCACCCACCATCTCTAAACACAAGTGGAATTCTATACTATACTACTAATGCAGCGGGGGTGGGGTTGTAAGTAACAATAAACACTTCTAGATAATCCATTTAAAATAAGTGTTTGCCAGGTATTGCTGCTTCCTTCTTTTGTTCTGGTCCTGAGAAAGCAAGTTCGTTTAAATGAGAGAACCAATAAATGGAATCTCCAGTCTCTCTTCTTTCTCTCTGAAGTTTTATGTGTCTCTGGGAGGTAGGATTTATCATGAGCTAAGGGGGCAACTTTAGTCAGTTTTTTTGTTAAAATATTGGCAGCACATTACTGCAGTTCTTTCTCTTTGGGACAAGAAATTGATTTTATTTTAAATCAGCTGTTCAAGTGATTGGAATCAGGGCTAAAAGTGTTGACAGTAAAGAAAGTTAGAGGTACATGTGCTGGTGTTCAGGGTACAATCCGGACCAATAAGGGGGTTGTCACTATTTGCCCTGCAGCCTTGGCTGCCTCACAATGCTTTGCTGTAGTACAGTGGTTCTTGACTCTGGTCCACCGCTTGTTCAGAGAAAGCCCCTGGCGCGCCAGGCCAGCTTGTTTACCTGCTGCGTCCGCAGGTTTGGCTGATCGCGGCTCTCACTGGCCGGGGTTCACCGCTCCAGGTCAATGGGGGCTGTGGGAAGTGGCGTGGGCTGAGGGATGTGTAGCTCACTTCCTGTTTTCTTGATGTGTGCAGTGGTTTCAGCACATCTCTTTGGGTGACCATGCCTGCTCCATGCACCAGGCAATCCCCTGCTTGGAGCAATGCCGAGCTGCTGGACCCCATCAGCATTTGGAGGGGAGGCTGTCCCGTCCCAGCTGTGCTCCAGCTGTAGGAATTAGGATACCTATGGACAGATTTCATGATGCACAACAGAAAGAGGCCATGACCAGGACACACTGTAGGTCACAGTCCAAGTGAAGAAGCTGCAGAATGCCTATCACAAGCTGCCAGTTCTACAAAGAGCTGGACACGATGCTCAGTGGCGACCCCGCCTCCACTGTTAAGGCCACTGTGGATGTTTTGGTGACTCACGTGCCAGTCGAGAGTGGATCAAGCCAGGAGAAGGAAATCTTGGACGAGGATGTGGAGAGGAGCACAAAGGCAGAGGACGACTTGGAGGTCAGAGATGCATGCAGCCAGGAGCTCTCCTCTACCCAGGAGGAGGCTAGCCAGTCAGATCTTGATGAAGTGCAAACAGGAGAGGAGGCCCCTGGTAAGTGGCTTTGATTTTGGGAATTGCTGAAGCGAGGAGTTGGTGGCAGGAGGGTTGCATAAAGCAGGGTTCTGGCTGTGTGATGCACGTACCACCATATGCCTACTCTGAGTGGTGGAACAGAGTGTTGATTAACGCCCTCACTTCATGGGAATCTGCCTTAGATCTCCACAAAACTCTCATGGAGATACTGGACAATCCGCTGTCACAGGTTCTTTGGCAGAGCTATTTTGTTCGTTGCCCCATAAAGGGTAACTTTCCCGTGCCACTCTGCCATCATGGCAGGGTGGAGACCATTGCTGCACACAGGCGAGCTGCATGAGGGCCAGAACAGAAGCCACAGTCTTGGAGAAGACCATCCCTTGATTCCTTGCTCACCCTCAGTAGTGAGATATCTTCCATAATGAACACAGCCCATGGGAAATATGGGGACAGTAATGAACATAAGTCCCCCCCACTCCGTGCTGGCTCTCCTCAAGAGCCATGTGCACAGTATGGTCCTAGAACACTGATTTCTCCTGCCCCTGCGGTTACTAAGACCCCCCAAAATGATCGTGGCTCATGGGTGCTTGCCTGGGGTCAGCCAGTTAGTGACAGGTATGTGAATAGTGGTTGTGTTTTAAATCACTGAATCAGGGCCTGTGTGCGGCAGACAATAGTGCTTCTGTAAAACTTTATGTTTTGACTTCACAGAGATGACCTTGGGAGCCCAGCCTTCCTCTTTGTTATCGCCAGCTGAAGGGCTGTGCAGAATTAGAAAGTAGCCACGAAAAGCTAAAGAGGACTTTCTGCATGATGTCGAGATGCACTCCGAAAAACAAGAATTGAAGGAGTGGTGGGACAGCGAGAAGAGGGACCAAAAGGAGAACGCCACATGCCAGAACGAATCCACGGAGTGGCTCTTAAACATTAGAGCGCCAAGAGTACATACACACTCCAGGCACTGCTAACACTGCAAACTGAGCAGCTCCACGCCTACCCTCACCTGCAGCCACTGTCGCAAAACTCTTTCTCGTGTGGCCCCCACACATTGCTAACACACCCATATCAATCTATTGGCTCCAGTCTGTACCCGCTGAATTCCACTCCTGCCCCGTGACCCTCCAGCCCTGTGGACTCCCAGTAGCCACTACACTCAACACCCGTTTAACCCTGCTGATGAACAGTACCCATGGCACTGTACTTCAAAGGACAAGGTTGCATATGATACTGGGACATACACAAATCTTTAATTGTCCCAGGACCCCGCCTCCTCCTGGGACCCTCCCTTCCCCCATTCTCCCACAGTGTTGATGTGTTTTTTTTTGTTTTGTCTCTCTCCTCCGGTTGTTGTTTTTTAATAAAAGAATTATTTTGGTTTGAAAGCAATCTTTAGCCCATTAATTGAAAGCAAAGCACATCCCAGCTTATTAACTGAGGTAAATATACCCTGTCCTGCAAAGTCTGCATTGAGTTGGTTTACATTCACAGTAAAACAAATTTATTAACAAAATATACATAAGATTAAGTGATGCCAAGTAAAAAAAGATTGATAGGTTACAAGCAAATAAGCAAAAATATACAAGTCTAAAATTTAATTTAGCAAGCTACAGGCTTTGTTCAAGATGGTTTTTAACAAATCTTCTTTCTCCCCATCCATGACTTACTTTCTCACAGTCCAGAACCTTCCGCAAAAGTACAAGGGGCTGGTTTCCTTTATCTTCCACGCTGAAAGATCTTTGCCTGAGCAAGTTTCTCACCTATATTCAGGGATAGAGACTTCAACCCCCTCTTTGGTTGAATGCCCCAACTTTTTCAGCTTGTCTGTCTGTTGATGGATGTTCAAAGATATCTCCGCTTATATTTTCTAGAATTTAATTACTCTATTTCAAGAGTACAGAGTTCTGAATTTACATAGAAGACAGATAGATAGCTGCCTCCTTTCCTGTCCGGGAGAGAAACTGTTTCTCCCTGTTTGGCTACAGACTTTAAAACATATAATTAAGTATCTGTATTTCCTTGTATAGTGTTAATACAGACCTTTTGCAATATTAACGTCCAGCCCCTCTTCTCTTAGCTTTCAGAAAAGATCTCACACTGTATACAATATTCATATTATAAAAGTGTATAATCAGTTGATTCAATTGATTTATCACTTGAGGTTCAGACCCCCTGTCTTTATAGACCAGAAAACTTTTTAAATGGATTCTTCTGAGGCTTTCCCCTAAAAGTTAAGAATATTCAAACTCTGGGGAAGGCAAGTCTGGTGGTGAAGGAAGCGCCATGCTCTTTCTTTCTCACTTGTGTTTGCTGAAATGCAAATTGTAGATTTCTGCCATCTCTTATCCCTGCTGTCTTGATGGTCCTGTTTACTGCTTTATATGTAAATTGAGCTAAACACACATTCCTTTGTTTAGAACAAACACATTTAACAACTCCAACATACCTGTTTCCACACACATTAGTCATAATTCCAAGCATATATTCATAACTTAACACATTATGTACATAAATCACACACAAATATTATTCACCAGTAAGTTATTAGTTTACAAATGATACCTCACAAAGCATATTTTGTAGAAAGATTATTACAGGTGTGTGTAGGGTGTGAATATAAGTGTGCCTAGAGTCACAGTACATGAATCTGTCATCTCCCAGCACTTTACCATCCCTGCTGGCAACTAGCCCCTCCGCTACTTTATCCAGTAGTACTTAATTGCTCCATTTTAAAAGCCTTGTGAGTATGAACCCCATCCAGACAACACAATGCAACTGACATCATATGCAGGCTATCCCGAGGAGCTTTCTTAATCATAGTTGTTTGTCATATAATTCTGACAGGGTGTCTTTGTGTATGTCAGTCTGTTTCCTTTCTTTCGTGAATGGTAATACAAGCTACATTAACACCACAATGACACTGCAACCGAAGTTTTTCTGCTGTCATCTATGCTGATCATGTGGTACATTAAATAATTACTGTCATTTTTAGGCAGTGATTGAGTTTGATGTGCTGTCATCTCATTTTAGAACATTAGATTGTAAAGGCAGAGCCATATACTCTACTTGCTCTATAATAGTTTTGATATCGAAATTTTAATATCCTTATCACACACTGGGCACTTAAGAGGCTGAAGTTTATTTTGCCAGCATAGCGCCATATTCTTAGTTACTTCCATGAAATGTTGCTTAAGGGCCTGATTCTGGAAAGCATCCCTTGTCCGCACAGCACGTCAGCAGGTGCTTACTTTTAAAGATGGACTTGCTACAGTGCTTTGCTGAATCAGCACCTAAAGGAGAGGAGTTGTACAGATATAACTGAGTGTATAATTTTGGTCCATTATATCATACCATAATGACATCAAAGGGAACAATATTAATTGTGTTGTACAGAAGGAATTTTGCTCTTGTTATCCTAGACTACTGACTACCAGACTTTTGTACATATGATGTCTTGTTTTAGGTCTAAAAAGTCAAATACTTTTTGAGGCTGGTGTCTCTTTAAAAGGAGATGCAGTGAAACACTTTAATTAGCAGAACCATTTCTTTCATTTATTTATTTCATTTCGTGGGGATATACTGTTGTATCGAAACAATTTCTTCAGATAAGAATCTAAGATGTCTAGAAAGAATCTTGCAATAAAGGCACTGGGCTGGGACTTAAAACATCTGGGTTAAATTTCTTACTCTACCATAGACTTCCTGTGTGACCTAGGGCAACCAACAGACTCTCTTCATCTGTAGAATGGGAAGAATAATACGTCCTTTCTCCCACCCTTTTCTGTCTTGTCTATTTTGGCCTCACTCCTGCAGAGAATTAAGGACATGTTTAACTTTACACATCTAGTGGTCCCATTAAACTTAATATGCAACCCATGGTGAATACTTGTCACATGCATATATCTTTGTAAGCTTGTGGCTTTAGGCAGCAAGCTCTTTGAGTAAGATCTAGGCAATTTTTTAAAAAAACATTTCTATGTTTTTTCTAAGTGGGAGATTTTTCAAAACTAATCTTTTCTCACAAACAGTTTTAGTTTCAACAAATCAACTTCTGACTAAAAAATATTTAGTCAGGAAATTCCTGATTAGCTCTAATCACCTCTATTAGAGACAATGAGCTCTGTCACTGACTAACAGCAAAACTTTTGTCTATCAATATTGAAAGAAAAAAAAAGTTTATTTACTAAAATTTTAACAGTCACTCTCTAGATAGGGCTCTTTGCTTCATTACAACTGTAGGCCAAAGGATGGATATCATGAGTTTCTCCTTCGTTCAGGAGAAACCTATAAAATACTGATTGTTAGATTTTCTTTCACGGGTATTCATATAAAAACTTTTCATTATGCTGGATATATTTTTGGTATATAAAAATGTGTTTGCTTAGTGGATCTACTGCTTTCAAAGGAATTATGTATATTATGTTTTGCTGCACTCTCTGGTATGCTGAAAGTTTAATCTTGCAACTGGAATAGATCTGTGTGTGTGTGTCTAAATATAAAGACCTCTAGAAAACTGTATTTTTTATACCTTATTTAGCAAAGTTTTAAATACTGTATCACTTCATTGCATCTAGTTTGAGTGCAGTAAAGGCATTTAATTTATAAAATCCACATACAAGATGGAATTATGAATTTTAATTAGTCAATCATTCTGAAGCTTGGACTGATGGTGGAAGTGCATAAACTTTTTCCACTTTAAATATCAGACTTTCTAACACCTTGAGTTATAAATAACTTAAGTGTGGTCAACAAGTAGACAACATTGCTGGTATTACAAAACTAGTAGCTACTACTGATTGGATTTTTACATCTTAAGTTTCTGAATCTGATACCTGGTTACTAGCATTGGCCTGTAGTAACCAAAGGCACTCCTGTATTCAGACCCTACCACTATTGTAATAATCCTTGTACAAAATATGCCTTGTGAGGTATCATTTGAAAACTAACAACATTATGTGTAAAGTTATGAATTCCCCCTGTATGATGATGATAGCACATGTTCAAACCCACACAGCCCTGACTAGGCAAAAATTATTCAATGGGTCTATCCTAAACAAAGGAATGCGTGTGTACCTCAATTTAAATATAAGTAGTAAACAGAATCCTTGAGACAGCAAGAGAGGGAAATGGCAGGAGACCAGACAAATCTGCATTTCCTCACGTACAGGGGAGAAGAAGGAGCATGGAGCCACCTTCACATCCAGACTCCATGTTGCCACCTTTACTGTTTGAATAAACTTTGCTTTAAGGGGCAATCTTCAGAAGAATCTACTTCAAAGAGTAACTGGACTATAAAAATGGGGGACAAAAACACCCCAAGGCTTCTCTTCCTATCTCTCTTCCTCTCTCTCCATTCAAGAACACAAGAGTCACCGAAGAAGAAAATATTTTGATTACGGGATAATCACATAAGAGACTCCAAACAACAATTCAGAGTTGAATTATTTAACCAGGTGCTAGATTGTTCAATACAGTCAGTTGAGTAATGTTTCATGAAGCTCAAGGAACACAGCAGCATATGTGTGATGTTGTGTAATATTCCAAAACTCCTCACTGTACCTGAAGAAGATCTACATCAGCCATACAGGGCACTAGAGACAGTGTTGACACATGATGACATGTGCAATATTGATGCGATCGATTTAGGTGATGAACTGAAAGTCCTTTCAAAATACATTTCAGCACTATCAACTCCAAATATATGGAATATATGTGCATAAATAAGATGACTACCCTCTTTCCAAACACTTTTGTTGCTCTGTGCATACTTCTAACACTTCCTGTAACAGTTGCCAGTGGAGAACACAGCTTCTCCAAGCTGAAGTTAATAAAAACACATCTACACTCCACAATGACACAGGAGAGGTTGGTGGCCTTGCAACCATCTCAGTAGAGAATGAGCTGGCCCAGACTGTGGACTTTCAGGAAGCAGTTCAATCTTTGCAACCAGGAAGGCATGGAAAGCACAACTTTGATTATTCAAACAAATAAAAGTGCCAGTGTTTACTATGTAGACAAGAAAAGTTACATTTGCTGTTCAGGTGTTTGAAAGTTAAGTGTTACTTAAAATTTTTGAATATGGCATTTTAAGTTGTTAGTTCTCCTTTATTGGGGTAGGTAGCAGAGTAGTACCAGGAGAGGGGTAGAACAGGAAGAAGACAGAATTATGGCCTTTCAAAGTTTTGGCCCATGCGAGGGAGTATGGGGGCATCATTTAAGCTCTCTGCCTCAGGTGCCAAAATGCTATTGGCTGGCCCTGTTCTTAGATAATGAATAAGCCATATGAAGCTGGTCTCTGAGGATCTGCCCATAGCTGTTCTTCATTGTGCAGTAGAGTGAGAAGCCATCTTCACCGCAGTTTTCTACCAGGATCAGTCTTGTTGAGGAAACAAAGCAAGATGAATCTTTATCACTGGATTAGCAAGACCTTTGTAGGGTATTTGAGGAGTGAAGATCATTCTGCTCTGATTTTCACCATGCTCCATATTTCATGACACTATTTATCAATAAAAAGGTCAGTGCTTTTATGAGCATAGTCAACATTCTGATGAATGGGCTTGATATGTGAAATCCCTGAAGGCCATTCTTTGAGCTGTCAGATGAAACAATAGCAATCTCTAAAGAGGAAAAAAGGCCAATCCTGTTAAAGAAAATAAATTTCTGTTGAAGAAAATAAAATCCTTTCTCCAATCTGAAGGATGCCAAGGTAAACCAGGGACATTAATTAAAAACAAATCAATTTACCTTATGGCAATTACGAATGTTTCCCTGATATTGAAAATTGTTATGGATGGTTTTGGTTTACAATAAAAGCTTTCTCCATATAATCCATCTCCTCTTTCCTGTTCCACATAATGATGTTAGAAGATAATAACCTGATCTGACTGCTATTTTCTTAATAGTTGATTATGGAAAATTATATGGATTTATGGGAGTCTTGCCTAGGTAAAGACTGTGGCTTTGGCCTCTGAGACTTCAGTAAGTGATGTGGGAGAAGTGGGCAGCTAACTCTAAAGGCTTGTATTTTTTTTAAACTTAAGTATTTTGAGACCCGTTTTTGTCCTAAGTGAAAAGACGAAGATTTAGCAAAACCCTGAAATCAAAGAAACCGAAATAAAACCCCATCACTCATGCAAAATGCTCTTTTGAAAATACTTCTTGCCTTAGCTCAGTTAGATAAGAAGCATTGCCCACTTAGTCTGAAACAAATGTATTTGGGAGGATGGGGTCCAATTATTCCTCCTATGACAAATTAATGGGAAAAGAGAAATCCTTGAGAATGTCCTCAAGGAAACAAGACAGACAATGTAGGGGAGGAAAAGTATTATCTCCATTTTACAGATGGGAAATGGAGGCTCAGAGATTTTTATTAGGGACTAGTGATTTGGATACCTCATTACATAAAGGATCCTAATCATTCAGAGGAGGAGTGCTCAGCACTTTCTGAGAATCAGGTCCCTTTTGAGGTGACTTGAGTTCGGCACCTGAAAACTGAGGCATCCAGAATCACTAATCAATTTTGAGAAATCCTGGCTTTACGTGGCTTGCCCACGGTCACACACGAAGCATTGACACAGCTGAAATTGAACCCAGTCCAGTGCCATCTTTCCCATCTCATCCCAAAAAGTGAGAGTTGGTGACACTGAGCTGCTTCTTACCTTTGCTAGGAAAATAATTCAGGTTTCTGGTCCAAATCTAAAATTCAGTTTTCTTTCAGATAACACTGTTAGCGGAAGCTGTGATATACTGCATACAACTTGAAGTATTAGTTTTACTTATACTGCAGTAACATGTCTACAGTAATACCTTTTGTACATTCATACTGCTTGTGCATGGTCAGTTGCTCAAGAACAGTCCAATGAGAGGAAGATGACCCAGTCTTTAGAACACTAACCTAGGTCCTGTGTTGAAGAGCTGGGTTCAAGTGCCTGTTTTGCCATAGACTGCCTGAGTGACCTTGGATAAGTCACTTAGCCACTCTGTGCCTCAGTTCCCCATCTGCTTTTAAAAAAATGGGGATGATGGTACTTCTTCACTCCAGAGGGGTGTTTTGAGGCTAAATATACTAAAGATTATGAGGTGCTGCTCAGATACTGAAATTCAGATGGTCCCCGAGTTACGTAAACCTGATGTATGCAAATCTGAGTTTACAGAAAAAGTTCCGTAAGCTAGAAATAGGAGTTTTGGGGATTTTTTTGTGCATAAAGGTTGGAGATATGTTTCCGACTTATGCAAAATTTGAGTTACGCAAGGCGTTCCAGAATAGAATGCTTGTGTAAGTCAGGGAGCGTCTGTAATGGGGTGCATATAAATACCTAATATAGATAGAAGATTGGATACATTTCAGTGAAGCACTAGTCAGGCAATGGCTATTGGTAGTAACAGAACAGAAAAGACTGGGAATACTTGTTGTCCTATTTCTATAGACTGCAGGGTGCCCCAGGAAATTTTCCACGAGGTATGCACAATGGAACCACTCTTGCTTTTTAACCTTAGCCTGGCACCACTCAGATTTGGCCTGGCCTGCCCCTCTGTTGCCATAGACAAATGGCTGGGCCAGATTTCAGTGACTGGTGGTGTGACTTGGCCCTTTCAAAGGGAGAGGGGACTGGGGCTAACTGCCCTGTTGCCCCCTAGGATAGCCTGGCCCTAACAATGTATATAATGTGCATACAGCTGCAGGCACCACAAATAGACAGCATCAGTTTCAGCTAGTGTTACTGACATTGTGTTGGCAAGGTCATGTCACTTTAAATGAGCAAAACAGAAAGAAAAGATAAAATGTACTTCCCTCCGCCCTTAAACGGATATAAGAAGTTCTGTAATGCCTAGGCACATCTGGCATTGATTTCACCTTCACTGTTGTGTACTGTCAATTTGAAGTTACGTTACTGTGCTCTCCATGGGGAGCAATGACAATAGAATAGGAGCCCCAAGTGCCTAGACACTGCAAAACAATGAAACCACAGGAAACGCCAATTATACTTTTCCCTTTTTCCTTTTCATTTACAGACCTGTGTGCTAATTCACGGATATGAAACTGTCAGCACAGCTGGTGTTGCAGCAGCAGCGACACGAGACCTCTTACGCAGACAAAGCTTCTCCGAAAGAACAAAAACCAAACTAGGGTTTTTAACTGGCACTTGGTGCACCTAGGAAATTCACAGTCTACTGGAACCTGAACGTAGATGTAGCTATTACAAATGCATAGGGCTGATGTACCCTTCAGGCATAACCCCACACGGGGCAGGGAGAAGGGGTGTGGACTGCACAGTCCAAGCCTCCTTGACTTGCATGTTGCAAGTGAGGGGGTTGGTTGATGCTGTAGAGTTGACAGTTTTATGCTGGTGCAACTTCACTGAAATCAATGGGGCTGAGTGGAAATAGGCAGGGGGAGAAAGAGCTTTGTGGGAACAAGGGGACTTGGGAAATGGAGAAGGCATAAATTGAGGGAGGTTTCTAGGGGTGGAGGGCTAAGAAAGGGGAATGGATAGGAAAGGGACAGGAATGTTGATGATGAATGGAAACAGGGAGACTGAGATGAAGAGACTAAACTTGAGGCACTTAGTGGAGATGCTGCACCCCACACAGCATCTCCTTAGCTACAGGTGGAAGAAGATGGGGATGGGGCTAACAGACTGAAATGGAGGATGCAGAACCTGAAAGCGGAGCAAAGAACCTGGAGAGGCAGAGGGAAGAGACTGAACAGGGAAAGCTGGAGGGGAGAAAGACACAGGACTATAGGGGGAAAGTGTGCAAGACTGGCATAACCTGGGTAAAGAGGGAGAGAACACTGTGCAGTGGGAAAGAGGAAGATGGAGGGAGAGGTTCAAAAATGGCTTTCAAATGTAACCTAAAACTTGAGAGAACCTTAGAAGTATAGACTTAATGATCCAATTAACCAAGCTGCAAGGGGGCAGGCAGCATCATTTAAGTTAACCTGGTAAACATAGGCACCGACTTCTTCTAGCGCCAGTGGATGCTTGACCCTGCTCTGCCCCTGGCCCCACCCCAACTCCATCCCTGCCCCATCCCCTCCTGCCCCCATTCCAATCCCTTCCCCAAAGTCCCTGCCCCAACTCCACCCCCTCCCTACCTCTATTCAATCCCTTCCCCAAAGTCCCTGCCCCAACTCCACCCCCTTCCTACCCCTATTCAATTCCTTCCCCAAATCCCTGCCCTGGCCCTGCCTCTTCCCCTGAGCGCGCCATGTTCCCGCTCCTTCACACTCCCTCCCAGTGCTTGCTACAACTGTTTGGCAGTGGCAAGTGCTGGGAGGTAGGCAGAGAAGCAGGGATGTGGTGTGCTGGGAGGAGGCAGAGGAGAAGTTGAGGCAGGGAGGTGGGGAGCTTGGCTGCTGGTGGGCACGGAGCACCCACTACTTTTTCCCTGTGGGTGCTCCAGCCCCAGAGCGCCCATGGAGTTGACGCCTATGACTCCCATTACTCAGTGGGAATCATGCATGAGCTTCTTTGAAAACTTCCCCCCGAGAGATTGAATCCATCCAGTGATCCCTCTTTGCCACTGTAGTAAGGGCCTGTAGAACTCTGGCCCAAACTATGCATCAGACCTAGTTTCTTACCTAATACTCCGTCCCTCTTCTCTAACAAGGCTACTGACATAAACTCACCCCAGTATCTGAAAACCAAGCTGGGTCCTGTCTGGTTCATGTGTCACTAACACTAATATAGATTCTGCAGGCAATATCTTGTCCCCAGCTGAACCTGGCAACTTCCTTTGTTCATGGGAGTTGTAAGTGGACCTGAGTGAAACTGTTTGACCAAAACTCTCAAGTTCCACATTATAGTGTCATGAGAATATACTGCTGGCCATTTCCAGTCCTGAAACAAAATGAAACACCTTTTTTCAGCCCTACAAAGAATGTTAAGCCATTTACATTCCCAATCACATTACCGTCACCTGTACTATAGCCTCGCTTTCAGCTTTTCAAGTAGGGAAAATTGCATATTCTTTAGTGCGTGTACTTGTAAGTAATTTTCAAGGTAGTAGGCACCAATGTTACAGCGAGCGCACCTATGAGTCAACTATTTTCAAGCCCTGCTTATCTAATAGAGGCATTATTGACTGAGAGCATGAATTCTTCTAGCACATCGTTCAACTTTGAGGGGACATGGTATTGCACTATACATTGAAACATCCTGGCAGAACAAAGCACATTGAATAGGACAAGAGCTTGAGAACTTTCTATGCATTTTTGCTGCCATTTCATTTGATAGTAGTTCATATCCAACAAATACACATTGGGACAATTTCTGCTCACTTCCACACTGGTTCACTCTGGGTTAAGTGGAATTGCTCCTGATTTACACCTGTCAGAATGATGGCAAGATCAGAATTAAGCCCATTGTTTCAGAGAGCACGCCTCTCTGAGGAAGTAGGTGGTTGGTCTTTGGGGACTGGTAATGAGAAACCAAACCTTCCTGCTTTAGTTCACTGTTTGAATTACATTGATAAGGACTAAAAGTCATTGCTGTTTGATAGTTGTTTAGTAGCTGCTGTGAAATGAGCAGATGGTTTCAGTTCAGTTTCCTGCTCTGAATCAAGGTGAAGAGTCCAGACTGCTGGCGGAGCAACATTGCATTGTGGGTAGACAGCAGCCACACTTGACATATTTGTTGATAGATGGCAGTTGATCATATTGTTTCTAAAGCATCACCTGTGGAACTCCCAAAGAATCAATGCATTCTGTTAAGATTCCTGCAGGGGACAGGTCCATTTGAAGGGAAAACAGTTAGCTATCTGTCTGTAAAAATAGTAAGGACTTTTTAATTCAGTATTGTGACTCTTGAGTCCCTATTCTTTTGTTACTAAAGTGACATGTAAATTGGACTTTGTCACTCAGATTCTCATGGGAGTCAGGGGCATGTCTGGCCTCAAGTGGAGTGGGCTTTGAATCAAATAAGATGGGAGTGAGCTGCACAAAGACAGACAATAAACAAAATAAAGAGACTCCCTCTAAATACTCAAATCCCCACAATGCAGTAATAGTCAAAGCTGACTCTGGGCAGCTCTAATTTGCATAGCACACAGTGTCTGCATCTCTGAAAAACCCACTCAAGTGCAGGACAGCTCCTAAACCTGGCAAACCCTCTGTATATAGAGCACTCACTGAAGTCAATGAGAGTTCTGCAGGAATGGGCCCCATATGAGTCAGGATTACGGGACTGAGTTCTTACTGTTGAGTTCATTTTTATTTTTCATTTAATATTTTATGATTTAGAAGGGAAGACCAATAGGAGACTTGGGTCTTTATTGATTCTGCAGCCAAAGGCTAAATAAATATGTATATAAAATTTAAAAATTTATGTTTGCATTATCTGATGGCCTACAAGAAGATAGCAGTAGGCCCACCTTTGGGATGTGATCTCATCAAAAGTTGTAAATTAAGTTTCAAAAACAGTGGTGGAACTCTTTTATTATAGCTAATGGATGTCTTTTTATTTTGGAAAGGTATTTGCTTTTTTTTTTTTCTGCGTAGACAAGTGTGGTTGCTTGGGTATGTCTGATTCTGTGTATTGTTTTAGATCTGATCTGCTAAGTTTAAAGGGAATCTATAATACAGATTACAAGGTGTTAATCAACCCTGTGCAGAGAGCCCAGGATCATTAAAATCCCAATCAAGATCTCTCGGGGGAGAGGGGCTTCAGTGGGATTTAAATGGTGCATTGGCCTTGAGCTACATCTTCAGCCGGTGTAAATCAGAGCAGCTGCACTGGCTTCATCAATTAACAGTAACTGAGGATCTGTCCCTTTTAATATTTCCACCCCTTTTTCCATGAGCAATGTCTTTCTTCCTTTTCCTGAGCTTAAGCTGTTGGGTTTTTTGGAGGACTTTAGCTATTCATATGTCACTGAAATACAATCTCCTTCATGCAATTTACCCTAAAGGTAGCCTGACAATATCCTTTTCCCCCTGAGCCTCCTGTCCCGGCTAAGTGCAAGACTGTGCATGGTGGTGTCACAAAAAGGGGAGGGCCTCCTTAGGCTTTGTTGTAAATCTTCACTGAGCATGCTGGGAAATGGTTTTTCAACCACAAGTTTTTTATTTCCTGTCCGCCCTACCAGTTAGGCAATGCTCATGCACTCCAGTGAGCCCTGCATATGTCCACGCCAAGCTTAGCACTTCCAGTATCAGCTAATTTACGCTATTGCTGTTTCCTGTTCAAATAAGGGGGTTATAATGTCTTTTCCTCTGCCCCACAATCTCACATAATTGGAGCTGGGTGAATAATAGCACTGACTATTTTATTCCATTTTCCCTCAGCTACTTAATAAACTTATTAATGAATACGTTTGCAGGTTATTTGACCAGCTGTAAAAGATTAGTGAATGAAAAATAGATATCAAATAACTTGCTGAAATAATTATAAACTCTATTGAATACGTTATTAGTTTCTTTGGCTAGCTCTATACAGAGCTGAAATTTTTGCACATGTGCAAAATCGCCTTTGGGTAGGTAGCCAAACAGAAAAATATTGCCCCCCAAAGCCTACAGTTTGAGATAGTTATCAGCATGTGAAAATGAGGGATTATAATGGAAATGCAGTTAACATGAACAGTTGCTATGGTTCCCTATGTTCTTGTCATAAAATATTTCATATTGTACAGCTGAATGTATGGTGTCAAATAGGCCCTTTGCTATGTCTGGTCAGTGTTGGGATATGCTTTTCCTTATTTCACCGCCTTCTCTTGGGAGAATATATTCTGAAAATGGGCATGGATTCCAGGTACTGTGGGGCTGGGGCCATCATACGGGGGTAGGATAGTTGAGAGGTGACATCTAAGGAACCTGTCTTCCTGGCTTTCCATTACTGGTTTCTTGGTGTAGTAATTGTATTGCTGGATACTCCTACCACAACTAGTAACTCTCTTCTACTAATAAATATTTGGGAAGAACATTCTTCTACTTTAGAGGCCAATATTAAAATACACTTTGCAAAAGGCATGCACTGGATATAGAAATAAGAATGTGTGATGAACCTCTTCCCCATTTTATGTATCTGGAGAAAAAATTGTACCCTTAAGGTTGAAGTTAGTATTAAAAGAAATAAAAGTATAGAAGTAAAATAATTCACATCGTGATATTTATGTACTATGAAAACTCAAATCTAGCCAAAATTTATACACAAAACGAAACTCCTATGAAAATATCTGAAGTCATTACCTTAGAATATAATATACAATAAGTATCTGTATCAACCAAGTATTAAAACCAAACCAAACCCGGAAAAGCTCAATAGCAATTCTATCAAACAAGAGAAGAAATACCAGAATACTATCAATGTATTGCAATGTATGCCATACAGGATAAAAAAAGTATACCCAGCAAATATATTTATTAGTGCATATGATATAATAGCCTGTCAACCACAAGGTCCTACAGTGGAGGACTTCTTTGAAATTAAACAAAATTACTTATTATTCATTGGGTAAAGATAATTTTTAATGGGTTAGAATACCACTGCCCCTTTATGGGCTGAGGTCCTGAGGACTTGCTTTGTAAACCCAAACATAGGAGGTGGGAAGAGTGTGTAGGGCACAGGGCTGCACCATGCTTCTAGGTCCTGGAGCAGCCAGGACTGTGAGGGCACAAAGGTGGCTTAAAACCACCTTCATTCTTCCTCCTGCGAGTTTTGTGCTGTACTTTTTAGAGATGCAGCATAGAATCACTCCCTGTATTTCTGTTCTGTTTCAATTTCTAGGCCTCAATTCAGGAAAACTGTGAAATAGGTGCTTAATTTATCTCTAATCACTTGCTTAACCTTTGTTTGATGTGTACTGAAGTCCGACTGACTTCAAGCTTAGCCTGATTGTGTCTGTATCTTAATGCATAGTTTAGGCAGCAATCAAGCATTCACTCCATGCTTCAGTTTCTGAGGCTCACTGAACTCCTTTCCTCCCTCTTCACTTCCAGGAGAACAAATGTATTTTCCACCATCAAAGTTCATCAAGGATTATTCTGAAAGATCACCACTGAGTGCTTTCTGGAACCTTTCCTTGTTTTAATGACTGCTTGAGTTGCCTGCCTGTTCCAAAGCAGATTGATCAATAGCTTTGTCAAATACTGTTAGGTGTCTCTGAAATAAGAAATTATATTCAGGTTACTGACATGGCAGCACAATCCACCAGCTTACTAGCTGGCTGTGAGGTGCAGAGTGAGGACAAGAGTCTTCTCCTCTCTGTGAGACAGTATTTGGGAAAGATATTGTAGGACTAACTTACTGTTAACAATATATGGTTGGCTTTGTAACACTGGAGCTAATATTTAAATCTGGGTGAATAACAGGCTTTTGTTCACTGGCAGTTATGAAAAATAAAAATATAGGTTTTGCTTTGGGTTGAATTGAAAGTGAAAAATTAGCAGAAAAGTTGGAAAAAGTCATTTTGATTTTGAGCCTTTTTACATTTTTAACAAATAAAATTAAAGAAAAATTTTAAATGAAATTGTTTCAAATAAAAGACTTGAAACATTTCATTTAAAAAGTCAAAACAAAACATTTAACTTTTTCAGATTTTTTTTGTAGTAATTTTTCTTTTCTTTTTTTTTTTGGTTAAGACAACTTGGTGAAATCAACATGAATTCACAAAATATTTTGGTGATACTGAATATGTATTTTTTGCCAGAAATGTTTTGGTTGAAATATTTTGCCCAGCTCTGCTAATATTCAGAAAGTCACTTGTGGTGCGGTTCTAGACGTTACTTCTGATACCCAGGCATTCTGCTTCAAGAGCCACTGAACAATCTTGGTAAAGAGGCTGAAGGCACACACGTGGTAGTAAGGTGTTAAACAAGACAAATGAATCTTGACTCCACCAAATAAATGAGCGCTACTGAAATGGTAGGATGATAGCGCTATAGTTACCTGCTTTGATATTTGGTGGCTATGTTAAGCACAATGAGAGATCTGTAACATTTAATAAATGCTCAGGAGATGGGTTGCCTGGAGACACTTCTGTTGTATTCATGATTACTCAGTTCAGTATATTCATCTGGAAGTGTCTAATTCACGCTGGGCAAACTCAGAGCTTTAATGGACTCCTATCATCTCATTACCATAGCCATTCCCATACCAGCAATTTGACCCCTATTTTTACAGGATGAAATTCACCCCATAAACCATGAGTACTTGAGATGTATGTTAATGAGGAGCAGAGGGTGTGAGAAGACAAAATTCACTCTCAACTCGGAGCCACGGAGTGGTGCTGCTGTTGAGCTATCACCCTGGCTATATCTCCAACCCATAGGCTGGCATAACAGTCACAGGTCCACATGTACTTATTGTGTGGGGCTGAAGGAAATGCCTATAGATGGATCTGTGGCTACTTGCCTTCTCCACCCAACCCCGGGAGCCAGAGATTTTCACTGCTTTCCCTGGATAGGAATTGAGGGATTTTTGTTCTGTGGTCAGGAGGAAGAAGAGCTGATACTAACATGTGTTAAGATACTACATTGTTGATGAGGGCAGTATCGGGACTTATAGAGCACAGGATGAGATAGGATTCAATTCAGGGCAGAATAAAGAATCCTCATCAATGCTCCTCCATATCTACCTGGTTTGCAAATAATGGAATTGTGAGTCTGTCCGTGAAACCAAAGAGTTACTGTAGTGAACACTGGAGCTCAACTCCTGTTCCATATATCCATTGCAAATGGATGGCAAGTTGGAGGAGAGAAAGTGTTCATTGGGCCAAATAATTGCATTTGATGCTGTTTTTGTAATGAAAAATAGAGTTTTCTACAGTGTCTGCTTTTGGTGGAAAAGTTTTCAGGTTTTCAGTTTTCCAACGTAAAGCCAAAATTTTCAGTGGGGTTGGGGGGAATCCTCTTTTCTGACTAGCTCCACTATTCCTTCCCTTTAATGTACGTATGGCAGAAAAGTAATAATTCCCCCCAGCATCCCACCCCAAAGGCAAAATTTGTGATGCAGGATGAAATGGTGGAGAGGATAGGAATGGGACTTTACTTTTCTTATGTGAATTTGTACTCTGGATCTGATCTGTGAGATACTGCTTTAATTTGAAATTAACCATGATTTTTATAACATATTGCATAACAAGACTTATTCATGAATCTGCGGGGAAAATGTTGTACAAGCAAATGACAGATGTAGTTTTTTAAAGCTTTTTAAAATAAAGTTCTACCATTTATTTTTAAAATTGCTCTTGGCACTGTAAAACATTTCTGAAGACCATGAAAAGGCTTATAATAAGAGAATCAAACAGATTGGCTGCTATTTTTCCAATCTGAATTGAGCATAGTTTTTCTATTGGAACCCTGTCATCTTATATGTACAAACAACAGGTGGTGAGAGATAGCAAGTTCTTCAATTAGAAATAATATCTCTTCTCTCTTCCCTATAATTTCATAGATATTCTCCAGCAGCCACTTACGAATGTAAGATAAAGTGATGTAAGAATTAGCACACCAGAACAGATAAATGGTCCATCTAGTCTTGCAGGCTGTTTTTGACACTGGCTAATGCCAGATGTTTTTTCAGAGGAAGGTATAAAACCCTCATAATGCACCTGATTGTGCAATATTATACAATGAGATGAAGTCTCTGCTGTCCCCAGCTGGTGATCATCTTATGTCTGAAGTTCTGAAGACTGTTGGCCCATTTAATTTTTATCTTAGTGTAATTATAAGGCATATTCTTAGTCACAAATGTCTAATTGTTTCTGTAACTTACTAAGCTACTTTTACTTCTTAGATCCCAGTATCTTCTTTCATGTTCTTCTGTCATTCCATAATCACAGATTTGCTGATTGTGTTCCAAAGGGCTGAAGCAGCTACCTGCTCTGGGCCCATTTTCTGGGAAGTGACTGATGTGCTGTGCTGTGCTGTGTATATACAATATGGCCGGTCCTGAGTGCTCAAAAACCATGATTCAGGACCCCTCAAAATATCATAAGATTGGCCTAGAATCAGAATATTCTTTAAAATAGTTCTCCCTTTGCTTTCTTGTTTGAGCCTTTGGGGGAAGGGGGTGCTTATTTCATGTATCAAGCATTTCTCTGCAGCCATAAGGGCTACACAATGATTATTTTTTAAAAAAAGGAAAGCTCAGATTCTCATGTAACATCTTGACTCTGACAGCTGGCGTTTTAAGGACAATACCAAATATCCTGAGACTCGTGCAGCTGAGTGGAAGATTTGAAAATGCCAGTGGTACATAAATGGTGGAACGAGGCACCAAAAGAGGCAGGTGCTTAAATACCTTTGAGAGTCTGGGTCTTAGGCCCTAGTTCTGATCTCAGTTAACACCAGATGTAAAGTTTTATTTCAGCAGTTACTTTGGAAGAGAATCGCAGGTAAATAAGCAGAGCTCCGTCTGACTTTAATGGAGCTCAGCTGATGTTCGCTAGGTGAGGATCTGGCCCTGTGGGTCTACATGTGATGAAATGAGAGTGCCCCATTGGTTCAGGTCCTGTACTCTTCGTTCAGGCAAAGGCCCCCATAGCCATCAACTGACAAACAGTAGAGGAAGAACTCTTGTAGAGCGCTGTGTATAGGACCTGTCTGAAACCCCTTAAGAATAGGTTTAGTCATGAAGAATGAAAGGTCTGAGCATTGTGGAAGATTTAGAGAACCAAAGGTCTATTGATCTTTATCCCTGAGCTTCTCTAATGAAACTGATTTTTAATCTTGTTATAAAGACGTCTATTGATTTTTAAATAGTAGTTTCCAGTCAGAATGAACCAATCAATATAACAATATATTGACCTAAGCTCCAATAAATTGGTTTTATTAAGAAGGCATTTGTCTCTACTTAAATCTGTAATTATTTTCAGTAGATGTCAGGTTGGACCAATACTGTAAACTGCAAGCTATACAGCCTAATTGAAAGCAATATATTTTCACTGAAGAATCCATACATAATGCAATTAAATGCAAGTTAGAGTACACAATAAATTGTGCAATTCTAGTTGATTTTGTTCCCATTTTTATTATATCTTTTGTTACATACTCAAAATTCTAGGAAGTCATTGGCTGCTCTGAATTATGCTTCTCATTGTTTTACAAAGCATGGCTTAGAGTCATGAAATCCAAAGATTTTTCGCTTGCAGTGGAAGATCACTGCTTCATTTCCCTGACACTAAAAAAGTTTACTTTTTTAGCTTTTCTCTGTAAGTAAAGTTTTTGAAACTTGCATGGCAGCAGTGTATTATAATTTAGACACATGAAAGTATCATGGATGACTAATTCTAAACCGTGCACTTTTAATTAGTCAAAAACAGATGAAAAAAATATCTACCAAAGCAGAGATGAAAGTAAGCTGGTACACCCCAGTACGGTGTGCTGGCAAGAGCCAGTGTGCCCTACTGGCGTGGTCTGGCTTCCCCAGGTGGCAATTTAAAGGGCCTGGGGCTTCAGCAGCAGCCCTTTAAATTGCCGCCAGAGCCCCACTACCGGAGCCTTGGGGTAGCGGTGGCAGGGCTCTGGGAGCTATTTAAAGCACCCAGGCTCCCGCTACCTCTACTGCCCTGGGCCCTTTAAATAGCTCCCAGAGCCCACCTCTACCCCAGGGCTCTGGCGGCTATTTAAAGGGCTGGGGCAGTAGAGACATGGGAGCCCCAGGCCCTTTAAATAGCTGCCAGAGCCCTAGGTAGCAATGGGGCTCCGGGAGCTATTTAAAGGGCCCGGGGCGGTAGAGGCTGGGGATGCCTCAGACCCTTTAAATAGCCCCCGGAGCCCTGCTGCCACTACTCCAGGGCTCTGGGGGCTATTTAAAGGGCCCAGGGCTCCCCTGCTTCTACCGCCCTGGCCCTTTAAATAGTTGCCAGAGCCCTGGGGTAGTGGTGGTGGGGCTCCAGCGGCTATTTAAAGGGTTCCAGGCTCCTCCTGCCTTTACCACCCCAGGCCCTTTAAATAGCCATCGGAGCCCCACTGCCGGAGCCCTGGTTGCAGCAGCAGCCAGGGGGCTCCAGCAGCAGTTTAAAGGGCTGGGGCGGTAGTGGAGGCAGGAGCCCTGGGCCCTTTAAACCGCTTCTGGAGCCCCCGGCTGCCGCTGTTACCCCAGCTAGGGGGAGGGGAAGGGCACTTACCGGTCCAGGGCTGGGTTGGTGCCGGCTCTGACTCCAGCCCCTCCCCTTCCTCCCGAGGCCCTGCCCCTTCCGGGGGCCAGAGCTGGCACCAACCCAGCCCCGTACCGGTAAGTCCTTATTTTTACTTTCACCACTGTACCAAAGAGAATTTCTCCTTCATGCTACTGAACAGCAGTATGTCATGGGTCATTGTGATGGGGTGTATCTGGCCCTTTGATGCCCCCTGGAAGCCCTGCAGTCCTAATAGACCCCACCCTAGGTAGAAGCAGCAAAGGTGTGTCCTCCAGGCCTGCTTAGAAAAGCTGCATGGATGCAGCCAGTCAGAGCCCAGATAAAAGAAGCTGCCAGGCTTTAGCAAGGCAGTTCCCGACTGGGCTCAGAGAGTTGAGGAAGGGTGCTGTGGGTGAAAGCAGTTCAAGTGGCTGCATTTACTGGGCCTGGGAGAGAGAGGACCTGACAACTTTAACCCATAGGTAACAGGTGAAAGGAAAGGGACCAGGTGGGAAGAAGCCCAGGGAAAACAGCAACTAATTGAAGGAAACAGTATGTGATTGCTCTTTATAGGATTCCTGGGTTGGGACTTGGAGTAGTAGATGGGCCTGGGTTCCCCCTCTGGTGAAGTGGCCTAAGCCCTGAGCGGGGGACAAGACTCCTTTAGAGGCCTGAGAGAAAGGCTGGAGTTAAAGGGCCCAGAGATGGTGCTGAAGAGCTGGATGGGGAGAGATAGTTTGGTGAACTCTTTGCTGCCTGGAAACGGTTTGTCTGTTCTGACTGTGCCACTGCAGACCTGCCAAGCAAGGTTGACAACCTACAGAGGCAGGAAAAGGCCTGCATTACCAGGTGCAGCAGAACGAGGTGTTCAAGAGTTGAATATCCACCATCATATCTTTTTGGCAATCTCAGTTTATCATAGATTGTGTATGCTTATCCTTGGACCAGCCTAGTCTCTGAGTACAGGCCTCAAATAAGCCTATCACTAGAGCTGATTAGAAATTGTGTTTTTCTCCCATGCAAAACTGACAAACATCAGAATTGTTTTGTTTTCTTTGAAGCTTTTGGCAGAAAACTTCAAATTTTCACTGAAAGACCCAATCACAAATATCTTCAGCTGAAAACTGGCAAAACCTGAATTTTCAGGGTTTTTTTTGTCTGGGGAAAAATGTTCATTTTTATGTTTTTAATTCTCTTATGAAAAATCTAAATTCTGCAAACAGTCACTTTTGGTGAAAGTGTTTAGTCAAAAACCCAATTTCTCATCAGAACCTTAATTAATGGAAAATGTTCAACCAGCCATAACTCTTTCTGATGTGCTAATCAGTTTCTTCTTTCACTTAAAAAGAAAAGGTGTACCCCACTACTGTTGGATGCAGAGGTCCTCTAAAGGGAACTCCTTCATGTGAAGTTTATCTGTTTGGTTCCTCCCTCCCGCCCCATGTTTTCCACTGTCTGTATCAGACTTCACATTTTTTTTATTCTAGCCAGAGTGTGCTAGCCCAATAGCTGTTTTTTGTATAATTATGCTTGAGGAGATACACTCATTCTAAACTCCAATTTGAAGTGGCTTGTTACATTTCAGCCCAATTGTTTTAGAAAGTTTTGTGGACATTCTGAGTTCAGAGGCGGATTTGTTTAGTGAGAATGGGTAAAGTAACATGTGAAGGCAATTCCTTAGTGTGTCCTGAAGCAAAGCTATCAAACAAATTCAGGTAGATTTCTTGGAAGAAAGATTTCTTGAAATATTTCTCTGTCCTCTTGTCTGATTCCTAAATACAAGCAAGGATATTGACAGTAAAACATTCCATTACTGAAATGTTAAGGCTGGAATTTTAAATGCACGTTTTTGTGTAGTGAAATCATGGGGCCGGATTCTCTGCTGCTTTGCAGCTAGGGTAGTCACAGAACAGCTTTCTAAAGTGAGTGCAAAGTGCAGACAGAGTAATGGTATCATCAGGTTTTTAAAGTAGGTTGAATCAGGAAAAGAAATATTCCTCCATCCCCCAAGGAGGACAAGGAACTATAAGGGAGTTGCTGCGCCACCTTACTCCAGTTAGGGAGAAAAGGGCAGGGATTGGAAGAGGATGAGCTGAGCCTCTTATTTTTAGTATTAGTATTTTTATACCCTCTTTGCACTGGACTTGATCCTCAGTAAATCAGCCTCCGTCCATTACAAAATAATGGCTATTCTGGGTCAGACCAATGGTCCATATAGCCCAGTATCCTGTCTTCTGGCAGGGATCAGTGCCAGACGCTTCAGAGAGAAAGAACAAAACAGGTCAATTTCAAGTGATGCATCCCCTGTTGTCTAGACATAGCTTCAGTCAGTTGGAGGTAGTCATTGATGGTCAATAATCCCATGGGGCTATGTTGATTTACAGCTGCGGAGGATATGGCCAACAAGATGGTGAATGAGGCCTGTATTTTTTCTCTCTCTACTCTCATGTGCACATCACTAAGCAGACTTCCCAGTCTCCACCTTCACTAAGATCAGATTTCAGAGGGGACATCCAGTACAGCAGCTGAACTTGGTATAGAAGACTGCAAGGTGCTTCACCTCAATGTTTTCTGGGACATGAGTTTAACTGAATGTTAATAGTGCTGACCTTCTTTCCTGTGGCTCATTCTACATTGCAATGCCTTGTTCTCTTTTATTAAGATGTCAAAACAGAGAACGTCCTGAGATTTCCCAAAGCAGCACTGTCGAATCTCTGACTCAAACTTCCTCATTTTTCATCTGAGATGAAATGACTTAAATTTTCCTGTTGCACTATAAATAAAATCCCCAAAAGCTGTCAAATTTCATATGAAGAAGATCTGAGCTTCTAGTAACTGCAGATTTAAATTCAAAGAGATTGAACTCAGCCACACCTCTGAAACTGAAGGAGAACTGCCTCAAAGAGACTTGTACCTGGTGGGGTGGGGAAAGAAACTAGCAAAATGTGTGGGGGACAATTGTTGTACAAACTTAAATAAAAACTAGCAGAATCTTATAAGAGGGACATGGCAAAGAACCACATTTTTTGCAATATTGCAAATTTGCAATAAAGTAACACAATACCAAATTACTTATTTCTAGTTATAACCCATCATTAGACACACACACACTTATGCATTCATTCCTAAGAGTTCTGCAAGGTTGTCATAGTAACCAGCCTAAGAGTTGCTCATGCCAAGTTACTGGCCAGATAGCTTGGACACAAGAGTGGAGCCGAGCCTTTGTGCGATGTGCATTAGATGCTCCTGGAGGGTGGTAGCAAAAGCAGACTCAACATCTTATTATTTTTACTCAGTTCTTAGAGAGATTTTCTCCCTTGCAAGCCTATGGAGGATGCTTTGTCATGCAGCTGCAATCTTTGATGAGAACGTCGCTCCTCCATGACTCCTCGGGGGCGTTATCTTGTGTGTCTTTGTTCTTCAGCCAATTGGCCATCTTGTCCGGTTCTGGATTGTCCTTCGGGGTCATCCAGTCACCTTTGCCTTACTCATTCTTTGGCCCAACAATGTGAGATGCTGTAATGCTCAGGCTGGTACTGTACCTCTTTCATCTCCTATTTTCCCATGAATGTATTCATACAAAAACTCTTATTCTCTATTTCTTCTACCTTCACGTCTACTTCCTACTTTCCCCTTTAATCACCATCATCCCTTTACATCCATCTTCTAACACTTCCGCTAAATCAATTAACATAAAGATAGAAAAAAAATAAAACCATAATAAAACATTCAAGAAAGGCATAGCCCGTCTTCAAAGCCACAATAATTATCTAGTAAGGCTTTTCTCTTTTTGATTTAACTATTTAGATTCTGGCTAACATAATCCTGTCCTAGCTCCCACAGTTTCTGGGGATGGGCTAGATGCTTGAATGCATTTTTCCATCTCTATTTTTTTTTTCTGCTCAGGGTCTGGCAACTGCATTTTACTAGCCATCAAGTAGGATGACTCAAGGTTGTAAGCACTTGTAGTAAATATTGGTGGGAGCAGCCATCTGGCCCTGCTCCTTCAGACACTTACTCGTGTGCTTAACGACGAGCATGAGTGCAAAGGTTTCCAGATGTGGGCCCTTGGATGGTAAGCGCTGGACAGGCCTGGCAGCCTGTTTCTGCTCTGTATTCGTCATTGTCTTTCAGATACAATACTTGGCCTAACTCCTTTTTAGAACAGTCTCCGCTAACCATTCTTCTTTCTGATCTTGGTAGTATATGTGGGATATTAGATTCTCTGGGTTATGGAACTACCTAATTCCTTTAATGCTAGTTCTTTTTTCTATGTCCTCTTCTTTCCCTATGCTCTTATATTTAACACTACCTCAAAAAATCTGGTAGCATTTATCCCCTCTATTCCCTTGGAAATCTACTATACCTCACCTTTATCCCCTTAATCTCTTCTTTTTTAGAACCCTCGTTTGTCTAACCTTTTATGAATATCTAAAATCCTTGAAATTGTCACTGATTTCTCTCTTTGTTCTAGCTTTTGCTAATACCTATAGTGATTGCTTTACTATTCTTCTCTAGCAAAGTGCGCAAAACTATATTACTTCCTCATTATGGCTGCAGTAGTCCCTGAAGGAGAAACATACAAGCGAGAAGATTGATTACAAAATATCTGTTTATGTATCTCAGTAGATTGTTGTTTAGTCCTCAGTGGAACACTCCCCACAAACCACAACAATTAATGGAAAAAATCCTACCTCAAACACCCCTGTGTTAAGGCTACAGCTAGCCAAAATTTTTTAATTTTTTTCCCGTTTTTAGCTTTTGAAGCTATGAAATTGGAGCAGTCTTTTCCAAATTTGATTAAAATTTCATGTAAAATATTTTTGCTATGTGTTCTGTGAAAAATAGAAATATTTAGGAAAAATTCATATTTATGACATTTGAAAAATCTGCCATGGAAGAAGCCTCTCTTAGAAAGTCATAGGTTCTGTTCCCGCTTCTACCATTGTTTGGCCTTAATTCTTTGCACTTACATATTACTTTACCAACACAATGTTTACCTACTAAATAATCTCCATTTTGCATGTTGAGAAAATGAGGGCAAAGTTACACAGCACCCTACAATCAGATTTAGAACCAATGTCTTCTGGCTCCTTATCCAAAGTCCAACCCACTTGGTGCTTTTTGGAACCAAAACTTCTAATATTTAAACTAGAGTACAGTGCTTAGTAGAGGTAAATAGCAGTTGGGCTTCCATCATTGCTATAGGCTGCAGCCTGTTGCTAGAAAGTGATACAGATGTACACATGATAACCCTTGCATTATATAAGTGCAACATTTCTTTTGAGACTATTGGTCAGTGATGAGCCCAGATACAGTAAAACACTCCACATGAGAGAAGAGCTCAAATGACAAAGTATGGATCTGAACTATGAACCTCCTCAAAAGTTGGGCCTTGTCTTTGGTTTTATCCCATTATAAAGAGGAGCTGCTTCAAAATTCGGATTCTGATCTGGCAAATGTTGAAATGGTGTGATCCAGTGGCGCAGGATTGGCAGTCAGGATGCCTTAGTTTCTGACCAATCTGTCACTTGCTTTCTGTTTGACCATGGACGACTCATGTACTTCTCCTGATCCTCATTGTCCTCACCAATCAAATGTAAATACTGATGCCTATTCACCTTTCTAAAATTCCTTGGGTGGTTCTTTGAATGCTGGACCCTAGGTGAATGACACTGGCAAACCCTGGTCATCAGTGGGTGAGATCAAACCTGGGATCTTTGGAGCCTAGTGCATGAGCCTCTACAGCATGAGCTAAAAGCTATATACCTGTTAGCCAAGGCTGTAGAGCAGACTCATTAATCTATAAGTGGTCTCTGTGCCACTAGATGGGACAGAACATGACACCCAGGAAGTGTGTGGGTTACACATGCACATATGCTCCGTGCACCTGAAGATTTTTGCTAGCCGTGTCCATTGGTCCATGCCTGCATCATCATCCTTTTGCTCCAAACAGTGCATGAGGGCTACGGAGACTAGACAGTCCCTTCTGTTTCTTTCTAGCACCCATAGCCTGAGACAGAACCTCCACAGGGTCTGCAGCTTTTGCTGGCTCCCTCTCTCTTCACCTGTAAATATTTCTAAATAGTTTAGACAATTTTAGTTAGCTTTTATCGTGCTTATAATTTCAGTTAGGATAACATCTGGGGTGTGTGGGTGGGATTTCATATTACCTATTATTCCCCTCCATCCCATAAAGGATAACAATTATATCCAAGGCCCTGGGCTTCAAGAACTTTCCTGCTCGTGGGCCTTTCCGGTCAGTGACAACCACTTCCACTTCCACATTATTCTTTGTATGTTGTCAGGTTTTGGAATTCTACTTACAAAGAACATCTAGACTCTTTGTATCTTTCTCAGAATATACGAGAAGGGAAGCTACCTCTACCAGTTCAAGTGGATTTGGGGCTGCATTCTGCTATGTTATGAGTTATCTGCTATCCCCCCCTCCACAAGGTATGAGGACTCACTCTACTAGAGCCCAGGCCACTTCTCATTGACGTTTGTAAAACAGCAACATGTTGATCAGTTCAGACCTTTGTGAGACATTTCACCCTGGTGTAAGCTTCTGCAGCATACACATCTGTCAGCGCAGTTCTCCAGTCTTCAGCACTACAGAGGTCTGCTCACCCTCCTCCTCCATGAGTGCTGCTTGTACAGTAATTGAAGTTCTTCAAGATGTTCAGTCCCTGTCTATATTCCACTACACGACCTCCTTCCCCTTTGCTGTGGAGCCTTGTCCTGGGGCAATCTGTGGTAAAAAGGGAACCAGAGAGAGGTTCAGTCTGCACCATTCCTTTAGGCACTCAGGGGAGACACGAACCAATGGACACATGAATCTTCTGGTCTTAGGCACCTGGTGCACATATGTAGTCCCCATAGTGGAATATGGATAGAGACCACACACCTCAAAGAATTCCAATTATCATACAAGGTAAATCACTTCTCTTTATATTGATGACAAGTGGTATGTATGGATACAAATATGCCAAGTACTTGGCAATGTTGAGGTCTGAGCTTATTTCTAGTCAACACCAATTGAGTTTAGTAGTAGCAAAGTTAATATTGGCAGCTTGCAGAAGAGGAGAAAGCACAAATAACATAAAATGGGGGCTTGGGGGAGAAACTAGCTTTGCTGAACTGACTCCCTAGCTAATGCTTAATTCAGTAGACCTCAGTGGGAGCTGAGAGGTGCTCAGAATATGAAAAAAAAGCCACATATTGTTTAGGTGCCCAGATATGGATTTAGGATCCTAAATTTAAGCTCCAATTTTTGAACATCTCAGCCCTGGCTTTGATGTGAAGATACCACAGTTTATAGTACTCTCCTGTGTTTGATTATAATATCTTCTTGTTTGTAATCAATACAGTACATGTATGTAACTCTTCTGCCAGGTGGAACCAGCAGCAACCAGGTCTGGGTTCAATATCTAGGGGTTCCTCTTCAACAACACAACTCAGAACCGGCTCAAGCCCCCACCCAGTAACCTGGAAAAATTACACACCACTCCAGGCACCTCTGAGAGGCAATTCTTCTCCACTCACAAGTACAGAGTCTGAGTGTAGAAAAGAAACTTTTAATGAGAGGAGGGAAGTCACCTGGCAGGAGTTAGGGAAAAATGCCACAAGCATAATCATAAAACTGTGAGCAGGACACCCACCCCAGAGTGTGTGGGGCAGTGCCTTCTGCCTCGTGTTTTTGAGTTCTATAACCAAAAGTTCCTTTTCTGTGCCCTTCTCTGCTCCTTCACCATACCCTCACTCACAATGGTAGTCCTTGGACAGTGAGGACCTAGGGTTCAGAGGCACATCTGTGTGAGTTCCCCTCCAAACCAGGGAAGAAGGCACCTTGCTTGCTCTGCCATCTGAGTCCTTGCTCTGGCTGGCCACCCCACCAGCCTCAGTTCCTCACCACCTGGCTGCCCTGCCATCCCCTTGTTACTCACTGCCTGGCTGCCCCACCAGCCACTCACTACCCCACTTTCCTCTCCACTTGCCACCCCCCGAGCTGCTTGTTCACTGATCAACTATCAGTCACCTTCTTCTGGTATGTGCTTCTCTGATGTGACCTTTACAGGTGAGTCTCTTAGTCATTTTCAGCTCTTTGGGGGCTGCCCCCTCTCAAGTGATTGCAGCTCTTTAAAATATTAAAAATCTCTTAATGAAACCTATTTAGCTCTCTTTTGGAGCATTAGGAAGGAACTGTTTAAAGCAGGCTAGAGACTCTTAGGAAGACTCTACACCTCCTGACTAGGAAACCTATCCCTACTTATCTTACTTTTACAGGCTCCGGCTTTTGAGCCACTGGCTTAACAAGATCCTTTCAGCTGAGGGTGACCCCTCTCATTTGGGACAGGTTAAGTACAATTCTGCTTCCCTATATTCATACAATAAAGACAACAACACTGATAACATTTCACCACCCCTGCATTTAGTACTCAAGTGATTTGTAACCCAACCCCAGCCAAAATTGATCACTTTAAGCACTCTGTCTGCTGGATATCTTGGCAGAGTAGGTGTGTTCATGTAAATACAGTTTACTCCTGAAGTCTCTCCCCCAACCTCAGCTAGGAGTCAGGGGAGAACTCATTCAGACCCTGCTTACATGTATAATAGTATAAACCCTTCCATCTTGGTATCAGACACATATTGAAGTGGAAATGAATTATTATTCATATTAAGCCCCATAATTTACCCATAGTGAGTTAGCCACAGTCTTGTATTTAATAAAGGGAAAAGATAGGCTAGGGTCTGTGTTCCATCAGCTGCTGCTAAATACCATGTTTTCCCACCTGCTAAACTCATTGTCGTGCATTCTGAAGTGTTTTGTTAATATAGGGAATTTTCAAAAGCACAGAGTTTAGTTTTTATCAGCATGAATCACTTTTCCCCATGCTAACAATGGTGATTGAAAGAACTCCAAGAGTTAGACTTGAGCAGGCGGTTGTAGGCAGCCAGAGCTCTGCATCCTGCTGCCACTTATTTTATTTTTAGTCACTTACAATAAGAATTAAGTGTGGTTGCAATGTTCCTAACAAGATTCCTGGCTATCTAGGTTCATGGCTGCAGAGAGATGCATTTTCTGCTTCCATTGACAGGTACCCTACCCAATAGCCACTACTGTACCAAAAACCATTCTGAGTTTTGTGCTATGCTGCTTATAGTTTACCAAAGCTGAGAATATCACCCCAAAGGAGAAATTTGTTCACTTGGGCAGATTCAGAGTCCCTCCTAAGGGATGATGCTAATCGGACTACAAGTGGTCATCAGGTTAGATGCAAGAATTCAGTGGGTAGAACGGTTTGTAGCTTTGCAGGAGCTCAAACTGGATAATCACTGAAAAAAAATCTATGAATCTGTTTTAGAATCACGGCTTGTAAGCTCTTTGGGGGGCAGAGACCATCCTTTCTGATCTGTGTCTATATAGCACAAGTATCTCGTTCATGAGTGAGCTCCCAGAAGCTGCTGCAATGTGAATAAATAGTAACCGTCAACCCCAACAGGAATTTGAAGGTTTCTGCCTCTTAATAGGAAATAAATAATGCCCCTGCCCCCAACTCCTTTGTGACAAACGTCTTGGCACCCACTGCATTGTGTTCTTGGTTTTTTCTGTTTTTGAGAGTGAGCTTCTTGGGGAACAGACGATCTCTTGTATGTTCTAAAGTGCACCAAGCAGGCCGTTACCACTCAAGAAATAGCATCAATTAGTATCAGCAAAGGTTATCTGAAATCCAAATGAGGCCAAGTGAAGTGGCCTCACAGTCAGTTTTGTGGACATAGGGCCTGATCCAAACCCACTGAAGACAGTGACAAGTCTCTCCATGCTTTTCAATGGGATTTGATCAGAATCATATTCATGGAACAGGTGAAAACTAGGAAAACAAGGCATCATCAAAAGTTTTGCTGCTTAATTCTGCACCATTTTGCTTGTATAGCCTTCCTTCCACAGTTGCTTTTGTCATTTTCTGACAAAACTGCTATTTTGAATCAATAGGGAGGAAAATGACTTTGTATATTTTTCAATATGAAAGCCATAGCTGCACAAAGGTAGTTGTATTTTTTTTCTTCATGGGCTGATGTTTTTCTTGAAAAACTCACATTTGCTTTCAGAAAGGGCCTATTTTTAGGTTCATAATAAACCATGAAAACCTTGAATTTCAAGTAGTTTTGTATTTTGTTCTTATTACTCTGCACATCCTTAAAAGGACTGAATTGGATGCTAAACTGCCCTGTTCTCCCTTAGGCACGGCCCCTCTAATTCTAGAGTTGAGGTATATCCCCGGCATGGGGTCAGAAAATTTCATTGTTGTTGCCTTTGATTAAAAACTATATGCATTTTGTGGATAAATTAGAGGTCTTTGGTTTCCAGTGCTGTCAATCTCGCACTTTTCACAAGCTCTAAGTATAGAATAAAACCGAAAGTGGTCTCTTATGCACATGGTGTAATTGCACATGCAGCAGCCATGTGAATAACACAACTGATTGGAGAAGTGATTGCCTTTTACTGTCAGATTCTTTTTTTCTGATGAAATTGCAGACTTCAGAGAGCTGCTGAAAGAATTAAAACCTAAGCACAGCACTGCATCTTAGTTTATTTTTCTCAGTGCATTATTGTCAGTTTACACAAGGCTGTGAAAACTCATGCCATGTTGTGTATGAGCCCAAAAGAGAGGATTAGTGGGGATGGGTGGGGGGAGCAGGAAATGAATCCTAAGTGATGTGTATTGGAATGGCATCAGGCATATTGCAATCAAAACAGTTCAATAACAGCCTAGTGTTGCTGTTTCTTATTGAGAAATGCAGCCTTACTCTTTAGACAGTGTCATAGGATGACTGGCTCCTTTATATGGAGATGGGCCCAGCTTCACCTGTGTTGCCTGAAGAACATCTGGTTCTTAAAGGGTATGTCTCCACAGGTTTTGGAGGGAGCAGGAATGAGCCTCCCAGCCTGGGTTGATAGACCTGGGCTAGCAGAGCTCACTCTAAGGGCTTGTCTACATTTCCCGCTGGATCAATGGGCAGTGATCCATCCACCGGGGTTTGATTTATCCGTCTAGTCTAGACATGATAAATTGACTGCCAAGCGCTCTCCCATTGACTCCAATACTCCACTGGAGTGAGAGGTGCAGGTGGAGTCAATGGGGGAGCATCGACTTACCACACTGAAGACACCATGGGAAGTAAATCTAAGTACATCGACTTTAGCTACATTATTCATGTAGCTGAATTTGCATAATTCCTATCAAATTTCCCTGCCCCCCAGTGTAAACCAGGCCTAACACTCAAAAAATGGCTGTATACACCAGGGGTGGGCAAACTATGGCCTGCGGGCCACATTCGGCCCACTGGCCCATCCTGTCCGGCCCCTGAGCTCCCGGATGGGGAGGCTAGCTCCTCCCTTGCTGTCCTCCCTCCCCTGCAGCCTCAGTACACCGCGTGAGCAGTGCTCTGGGGCAGGATGGGGCTGCACGCTCCAGCGGATCAGCGCAGCAACATATCTGGTTCTGGCCAGACATGCTGCTCTGAGCAGGGGCTGGGGCTGGGGGGTTGATTAAGGAGTCTTGGGGGGTGGCTAGGTGACAGGGAGCGGGAAGAGTTAGATAGGGTGTGGGAGTCCCAGAGGGTCTGTCAGGGCGGGGGTGTGGATAGGGGTCGGGGCAGTGAGGGAACAGGGAGCAGAGGGGGTTGGATGGGAGTGGGGTCCTGGGAGGTGATTAGGGTTGGGGGATCTCTGGAGGAGGCGGTCAGGGGACAAGGAGTAGGGGGCATTGAATAGAAGGGGAATTCTTAGGGGGGCAGTTGGGAAGTGGGAGGGGAACGGATAGGGGGCAGGACCAGGCTGTTTGGGGAGGCACAACCTTCCCTATTTGGCCCTCCATACAGTTTTGCAACCCCGATGTGGCCCTTGGGCCAAAACGTTTGCCCACCCCTGGTATAGAACAGTGCTTTGAAGTTGTGACTCAGGCTGGAGCTCAGGCTCTGAAGCCAGGGGCAGTGGGTAGGCTTCAGACTCTGAGCTGCAGCTTCAAAACCCTGTTTACATGACTAGTTTTATTGCACGAGCATGAGCTGCACCAGTCTGTTGACCCAGGCTGAGAGGCTGACTCCCAAATGCTGTGTAGACATACCCATGACGGCCGGCAGGCACTCAGTTGAGGAGATCCTGAAAAGGCTAAGAGAGAAGAGAACCGTAACACATATTGGGCAGAGGACCTACTTTATTTTGGAATTTTGCCTCTGTTTTTGGTTTAACCAACAAATTGTGCCCTCCTGTAAGGGCCTGACGGAGTCTAATGTGGCGTGGGCTCTATCTGGTGAGCCAGCTCACAGGCTTACGGAGAAATAATGAGTAATCAGATTGGAAAATAGAGCATGGGAAAGGATTACAACTGTAATTCAGTAGTCTTCAGTTTTTGTCCTGAAGTCTTATGTTGCTGTGCACTGTTTAACAGCTTCTGCATTCACCCAGAGGTGGCTGAACTTTACTGGTGTATGATGTGATCCTTATAATATGTACCTAGTATATACAGATACATGCAATAGGCTATTATCTCAGTCAGAATTTCAAAATACATCAGTTCACTAAGGGTTGCTGGATACAGAGGCAAATTCTCTATTAGGAGTTGCCAAAAGATTATTGGTCACTTTTATTGGCTACACCCATTCAAATACTCTTATTTGCATATTAGAGGGAATAGTTTACAATATTAATTTCTTCTGTGAGCCAGTCACATTGTCTCGGAGGTCCAGTGGAGAAATAACATTTATCTGAGATCATCAGTTGTATTTAATGAATTCTGGCCAACATAAATCCTGAAGGTGATTGAACTACTGATACCAGCATTGAGACCACATCCATGTGAAGAAAGGGTGAATTGTTGTCAGTTAGTCTATTCATATCTGTCTGTCTCATACTCATAAACATGAAACAGAGATCACTTCATCCAAAAGGCAAGAGATCTTCCTAGGATAAACTACACTACTAAATCATTACAAAAAGAAGTTTGTTGATTTGAATGCGTGACAAGTTTCAACTTGTTTTATCTATACATGTCTTAATCCTAGATTTAAAAATTAGTATGTATCATCTGACAGCACTGAACACAAACTGGCAGTTAAAGTCAAAACATGCACAGTATAAAAAAGAAACTCGTACCAATATTAGCAGTTGATATATTTGCAGTGGATAGAAACAACACTACTAATGGCCAACAGCCGTCAATAGGTTTTGCAGGTTTTATTTATCACATCTCAGAGGATCTGCATAAATAGAATTTCCACACAAATTCCATTCAACAGTGATAGCCTTTGGTGAGCAAAGCCCAACATCTTATCTTGCAGAGACAAATGTGTTGATGAGTAGTGAGCCAGTCAGCGTTTGGATCAATAGACTAAGTTTGGGTCACCCTGGATAAGGCTGCATATATTGGTAGGTGCAACCGTTGAAGGGGGTGAAGAAATACTCCTTATTTCCCCAGTGTTTTATTGTCTAGTTGATGTCTCCCTCATAACAGCTGCAGAACTAATTCATTCCCATTCCTGGTGTCCTTCCAACCTGAACTGTGGCGCAGTGGTTGTATCATCATTTTAACAGCACTATTCTCCAACTGCATTCTGATGAGTTTTCAGGATGAATGGCGTCATTATTCCATCCATATAACTATATTAAGTTGCTCCCTAAGAACCTTTAGACCATCACCTCTGTCTTTCTCAGGTGTTTTCACAGTTTGTCTATATAAATATGCCACAGAAGTGATCACCAGGTTCAGAGCCGGCTCTAGCTTTTTCGCTGCCCTAAGCAGCAAGAGCGCCGAAGCAAACAAACAAACAAACAACCCCCCCCCTGCAACTTGCTGCCCCAAGATTGTCCGGAATGCCACCCCTTATAATGTGCCGCCCCAAGGATGTGCTTCCTCTGCTGGTGCCTATGGCCGGCCCTGACCAGGTTGGCACTGGATCCTAAGATATTTGAAACTCTACTAAATGGCAGAACAGACTCTGATCTCACCCAGAACTCCAAATCTGCCCCTTCTTCTCAGCTCTCACGTGGCACAAGGTATAGTCTTGTGTCTGTGTCCCCAGCATAACTGGAAACCAGTAAATAGGGCCCCCGAGCTTTGGCAGTTCAATTTTCAGGGCTAGAGGATGGCTCATTCTGTATGCTGGAGCCCAGGGGCTAAAGGCAGTGTAAGGCTTCCCTTTATTGCCTTACCATAGTGCACTGGACTGCTTTCTATGCATGGGGTGAGGTAGGCTCTGCACAGCTGCTGCATGCGGGTGGTCGGGAAGGGGTGATGAATGTGCAGAGTCTGCGTTCCACCCCCACTGTCTCTGCTCTGCCTGGAGCAGTGGGGAGACTGAGAGGAGGATTGTGGCTCCATAAGTCACAACCTCCCTCCTGTGCTTCCCCAGAGGCAAATTCCCTGGCTGTGGGCTAGACGGCAAGCTGAGGATCAGGCCCTCAATTAGCATTTGGCATCACTCCCCTGCCAGACAATACACAAGTATATCAATAGGTTTCTGTGTGTCAAAAGGATTTTCTTCTCATGTAGAAACCAATTCAATTTCAACTCTTCTTGGGGCTGCCATGAACTAATTTTCTATTCCCTCACATTAATGTCTGTCTGCTGCCCTTTTGTGTCTCTAATGATTCTCAATTAGTGTGCTAGAGAAAGCCTGCACATGCTACCTGAGCATATCCTGGCAGGCTGTACTGGAAAAGAAAGCACCAATAATACTTATTCAGATAACCTCAGGTAGAAATGACTTAGATAAGTGATTTAAAAGCCAGACAAGTTGGCCTTGATTGTCATTAATGTAATAAAATACTGCTCCTTTCCTCAGGGCTAGATAGTAGCCTAGACTGCATATCTGTGCAGAGGCATAAAGGGTCGTAAAACCTATCATTAGACCGGGGTGGGGGGTGGGATCCTTAGAGCTGGGTGTCAAAGGGTAAGGCATGCTGGACAATCATTCACTGGGGAGGGTAATGGGAGGAGCTTGGGCTCTGCTCCTTCCCTGAAGATGCCAGTCAACACAGCTGAGCCATGCTGAGGTGAAGGATAGTAACTTGCAGCTGGTAACAGTCCACAGAAAATTACTACCCCCTGCAACATGGGGGCAGCAGGGAGGGAACTGTAGCTCACTCAACCACCATTCCTCCTCTGGAGTGATCCTGGGTTAGTACAACTATGGCTACGTCTACACTACGAGCCAGGGCTGTGATTCCCCTGCCTGGGTAGCCATGCTCATGCCAGTTCTCATTGAGATAGGGCAAGTATAGAGAACAGTGTAACTGTGGAAGTGCTGGGGGTGGCACGGGAGGCAAGGGTGAGCCATGCCGCATACGTACCAGATCCTATTTGGCATAGTTCAGCCTTGCCTCCCCTGCCACTACTAGCGCTTCCATGGCTAGACTGCTCTCTATACTTGCCCTATCTCAATGATTATGCATCCCAAGCAGGGGAGTCACCTCCCTGGCTCATTGTACAGATGTAGCCAGTGTTAATTCTGTTAAGGTTCTGTCTTTCGAACACAGTCTAACCCTTATCAACTCATGAGCAACGTTTAATGAAAAATAGGGTGACCAGATGTCCCAATTTTATAAGGACAGTCCCAGTGTTGGGGTCTTTTTCTAATATAGGCTCCTATTACACCCCCTCACCCTCGTCCCGACTTTTCACATTTGCTTTGTGGTCACCCTGCGGAAAAGCCTTTTTACTGTGTCATTTAAAACAACTAAAGGCAGTTCTCTGTTTGAATAGTATAAACAAAACTCACTCCTTACTTCATCCTTCCTTACTTTCTCTGGTGCATTTGAATACGATGCTTTTTTTTTGAAAAGCAAGTTTAATTACTCACTCTAATTCTGAGAAACTCTGTGTAGCGTTTGGGCTTTATGATCCAATTGAATGAATTTGGAAATCTATGAGTACTTCATTCTCTGAATGATACATTATCACTCTCCTTCATCCCTGTCAGCTTGGACAGGTAAGGATAGGTTGCCAAACATAGTCTGTCTAAAAGTCGTGGTTTTGAATGATGAGGCCTGTGAAGTTTGAGCTCTTCTTTTTTTAAAACACCCCAGCAGATTCTGAAATTATGTTCTGTCTGTGACTCAAGCGCTCAATATTATCTTCCTGGTATATGGCTGATGAATTTTCAAGAAGAAGTGACTGTACATTCATTTCCTATCAATCATGGCTAGATTGACCCCTTTTTAAGATGACTGAAATAAGAAGCCTTCAGAAGCATTTTTCAGCTCCTCAAGTGCTAAGGTTGTTTTCCTCTGTTAAGCTCTCTGGCTTACACTGGAAGCCAGAAACTCCTGAAGCTTTGCTTCAGCTGCAGTAATTAATCACAAGCGTATCATCTAGGAAAGTCCTGGTACGGGTTTGCTCTGGAAATGAAGCAGTATTATTGTCCAAGGATTAGGAAGCATGCTGAAGGCAGTGGTGTGTATTTTCTCTTCCGCTTTTTCTATCCATTTCTCATTACAAATGTTGGCTGTATTACTGTCCTGGAGAGTGACTGTGGAAACCCACATGTAGGACTGTAAAACACTTAAGTGACCATGGCTGTATACTAAAACACCATTTATCCCAAAGAGAATATCCTTTATTTGGACAAAGGGGGTAAATTTCAAAGGAAATGATGCATGTCAGGGAACATAATCCAATCTAAGATGAAGGGGATGAATTTGGGTTAATGAGCCTCTCCTGTAGAATGTCCAAGTTTACCGAAGGCAGCATGTTCATCCATTTGTTTAAATATGCAGCATCATATCGGGACAGGGTTAAACATCAGAAGCAGTGTAGGGGATACTTTTAACAGACAGTATGTCTCTAGCTCTCCATTAGCTGTAACTTTCCCAATAAGTGTTCTGTGAAAAAGTTTCTCTCTTTCCACAAAAAGTTTTGGTTTTTGATAAAACTTTCATCAGGAAAGTTTCTTCAGTCCAGGGTGGAATTTCTGGAGAAAGATCCACCCCAGGATAGCCAATAGCCCACTGGCTAGAGGACTTACCTGAGTGAAAACGAACCTTTTGCTCTCCATTGGGCTGTTGGGTATTCTGGGGTGAGTCTCTCTTGTGTTTTATTTTTTTTAAAGAAATTTCAAAAAGTTTCAGTTTTGTTCCAATGCAGAACACAAGCACATTTTTTGGCAAGACAGAGTTTGTTTGCCAGCCAGTCCTATATCCCCCAGGCTGCTTTGAAAATCTCATTATGCTTATAGATGGGTGAAAATATCACATTTATAACCTTTCTAGCTCTATTTTGGCACTTCTGCTTCTAGTTCTTGCTGGAACTAGGATGTGTAAAGCCCTGCAAAGCTAAAGAAAAATGTAACTTTATTTTTAAACTGGAAAAGAGATTCAATTTGGTCCTCTGATTTGGTTCAGTCCTTCCTAATCTTAGTCCCTTCCAAAGCAATATTGTCAGACCTGAAAGTGGAAGCATTTGCCCAGTTTACTCTCTGGCGCAGGAGCCCTCAGGACCTTGGAAACCCTGCACAATACACTTACCCTTTTTTGGCCTAGCAAATGTGTTTCAGTCAAACTATTCTATGTTAGTTTCTCGTTTCTTTTCCTGTTGTTGCTTCACATTGCAAGTGAGTTAGACAGAGATTGAAAACTGTTCCCTCACTTCCACCAAAGTTGTTTTTTCTAATTGAAAGCAACCAGCAGGTTGCTCATGTAAAATCTCATTAGCCTTTGATTGTGAGACACCTTTATGAAGGAATGGTTCATTATCATACAGTTGGAAAGGCACCCTGCTTCCAGGCTAATTGTCATGAATAGTAACGTACAGAACGTTAATTTCTTCAAGATTTATAAAAAAAATACAATTCATCTATCTGAGGGGGGTCCCCATAACTGTAATTTCCAAATATCTGACCCCCTTTAATATATCCTCACAGCACCCTCTGAGGAAGAGCAGTGCTATTACCTGCTATTACAGACTGGGAATGAAGGCAGGGAGACTATGGCCCAGGTGCCTAAATACTTTTGAGGATCTATCTGCCTCTTTAGTCACCCAAGTCTACCATTTAGGCACCACTGACACTTTCAAAATCACCACTCGGCTGCTGCCTTACTCTGGAGGTGTCTTGGGGACATTTCCACTACTTGGCATTCACAAAGCTACTTAACCACTGACATGGCCCCACAGCTAATAAGCTGCTCAATGTCCTAGCCCAAGGCAAAGACTGGAGGTTCTGAAGCAGGCTTCTCAAGCTGGGTGGGACCTGATCCTGTAGGAGTCCTTAGTGCATGCCCAAGTCCTGATACTTGTCAGACCCTTCAGCAGGAGGGCAAAATGCAGGCTACTGCGGGAGGCTTGGACAGCACAGCACCACACCTGCACTGAAGACAGCTGGAGGAACAGGGGACATAGAGTGAGTGTGAGAGAGGTGTCATAAACATAAGAGTAGCCTAAAATTCCTCCTTACCTGTAAGGGGTTAAGAAGCTCAAGATAACCTGGTTGGCACCTGACCAAAAGAACCAAAGGAGACAAAAGGTACTTTCAAATCCAGAGTGGGGGAGAGGATTTGTGTGGGGTCTTTGTGAGTTAATTTGCTCTTGGATTTTAGAGGAACCAGACATCAATCCATGTTCTCCAAATCATTCTGAACTAGTAAATCCAGCCAGAGAAGGCGAGTTAGATTATCTTTGTTTTTCCATTTGTGAATCTCACCTTTGCTAGTGGGAAGTTTATCCCTGTTTTTCTCTGTAATTTTGAACTGAAGTTAGAGGGGATTCCTCTGTGTTATTTTTTGCATCCTTTTGTGACTCTGTAAAGATAACTTCCAACTGGATTTTACAGGGGTGATTTTTCTTATGTTTTCTTTATTTAAAATCCTTCTTTTATGAATCTGACTGATTTTTCCATTGTTTTAAAGATCCAGGATTTTGGATTGGACTCACTTGTAAGGATTGGTGAGGGTTTTATTTTTAAGCCTTTCCCAGGAAGGGGTGTAAGGCTTAGGGGGAGAAGGAGATGGAGGAATAGAACTCCAAGTGGTCCTTTCCCAGATTCTTTGTGTAAATCACTTGGTGGTGACAGCGATACTGTTCCAAGTAGTTGAGCCTGGGGAAGTTTTTAACCTAAGCTGGTAAAAATAAGCTTAGGGCGTCTTCATGCGGGTCCCCACCTCTGCACCCCAGAGTTCAGAGTGGAGAGGGACCCCTGACAGAGGTATTGAGTTTGAGCAGGAAACACACATGATTTTGTCTTCTAGGGCATGTAGGCACCTAAGCCAGGTCAGTTGCTTAACTTCCTGAGAGGCTTCATGGCTGAGGATCCCAATTGGAGGGAGATGCCTATCTCTGGCACATCAACCAGGGGCATCAGATCAGCTACTTAGGCACCTAATTCCCTCACATCTCCCTGCTGTTTCACTCCTAGCTAGCTCAGACAGCTCAGCTTGCTAGGTTCTGAAGATCCCTTTCCTGGGCACCTAACTCTCCCCAAGCACCTGGGCACCTAACAGGGGACTAAGGATTCTACTTGGTGACAGGCTGCCTGGGGGTGAGGCATTGAAATGCTGAGTGGAACAATGCTGCCGTCTCTTTGAGGGTGTGGGCGAAAGTGATTTGCCCACACTTACACAGGAAGTCTGTGGTGGCGCAGGAAATTCAACCTGGGTCTCCTAAGTTGCAGGCTAGGGCCCCAACCACTGGATCATCTTTCCCATCTCAGGTACCAAAAGACCAACAGCTACAAAGGTCAGCTCTAACAATCCTTAGTTCGGTAACACATTTCTCTCCTGGGATCCCGGAGTCTGAGTAAAGAGTACAGCATTTGGGGCCAAATACAGCTAAGCACAATAATAGCAATTCTCATAGACACTTTCCCAGATACACCTCTTGGTGCATGTAAATGAAAGATCCTGTTTGGGGTTAATAACAATAAAAATAACCCCATTCAATGTTATCTTGGGGTGATTATCATAAGAGGGTGTATTTTCCTAGAGGAGTAGTTATTTTGTGTATAATATGTGGATATATTTGTATTCTAACTTGTAATTGTTGTATATTCCTTACAGCTTGGGATTGTTATTATACAAATTTTAATAACTAAATGCATAGTCATGGTGTAATAGTAATACGTAATAGTAATATGATTTAGGATTCTGGGAATAAAATTTACCTTACAATTTTTCATCATCTGAACACACATTGAAATATTCTTCCTTTTCTCATTATCAGAGATTTTCAATCTACTATCTGGCCTAAAAATGAAGTGTGTATTTCATGCAACTTCTTCTGTTGTCTACAAAGAACCAGAATGAAAATTGCAGTACCTCTGTATTCAACCCAAATGCATCTGCTTTGGCAGCAAGGAGAAAAGTCTGATGTCCAAGTTTTTCCAGCTGATCAGGAACAATCTTGATGATAGATACAGACTCAGGATGCAACACAATCAGTTCCTTGGATTTCAGTGGGGTTTCCCCTTATACACAGTACTAGTTTTTCTCAGAAGGCCCAGCTGAATCTCTAGAACCCTCTTGAATCCTCGTCTCATTGAGTTATGCCTCTGTTCCTCATTAATTACAATCTGACAGATTCTCAGTTACAGATGAACTGGCTAAGAGTGATTTTCATAGACCTCTACACTCAATTCCTTTAAAGCTATTCAGGCATTGCTGTGCTCATCATTGCAACACCTCACTGATTTAGGAGCCTAACAATCAATGGAATTTAGACTAAGTGCCTAAATCTCTTTCAAAAATTGGATCTAGTCTCCTAAATCAAGTGTGTTGTGGTGCTGAGTGCAGTAACATCTAACTAGCTTTAAATATCTTAGAGGGGACAAGAAGATCCCTCCCTCTATTGCTTCTAGGTCCACAAAATACTGTGAACTATAAATCATTTTCCATGGCTTCCTACTGGGTAATAATGGGACTGCTATAAACTCTCACCTGTAGTTGACAATACAGACTTACAGTGTCACCTAAGTTTCTTCCCCATTTCAGGCTGTCTTCCTAGGTTGGCCAGTGACCCCAGAAAAATGTGAATGTCTGGCCTGGTCTTCTGAGCTCTTATAAACCATTTCCTAAAATGGGGAAATAGAGAATTAGTCCTGCTAAAATGCAAATAGGACAGTGAAACAGGTACAGCTGCAGAGTATTTATTAAATCTTGTGTTAGAGCTCTAAAGATAAAGCATTGTTGAAACTAACACCTGCATGGTGCAATTGTAAAGTGTGAGTCTTTGTTGTGAATGATGTATCTTGATATACTTCTGATGACTTGATGAGGTATGAAGCATTGGTTTATCTGGCCACCAGTAGCAATGATTTTACTAAATAAAGAGGTGACAAGATAGGATCCAAATCTACAGTGGCAGCCTCATCTTCAGTCATCAGCATCTACTGCACAGGACCTTCAGAGTTTGGGAAGACCCGAATGGATGGTCCCACAGGGATGAACCACCATTGCCACCAATGACAAAAAAACTGTTGGAATCATCCCTCTAAGGTGGCTGGCTATTGCTGAGCTGGCTTTTCTGTGCAATAGCTGACTAATGGTGACTAAACTGGGTGAAAGTTTCAGAAAACTTTGTGGCAATAAAATAAAATAAAATAAAAATGCAGATTTCTGTTGACCAAAACATGTTGCAAATTTGTATCAAACTTGTGGAATTAGTTCAGCTGAAAAAAAAATCAGTGTTTTGTTTTGATAGTTTGAAACAAAACATTTTGATGTGAAATCACTTTTGATTTTAAATTTTACTTTCATTTTATTTTAAGAAAATTTACAAAAACTCGAAATGAAACATTTATTTCATGTCAAAGAATGTTTAATTTGATCCCCACTGAAATCTTTTATTTGTATTGGTTTGCCAAAAAAATCATTTTTTTTGTTTTGGATTTACACAAACTGATTTTTTTTATTTTGTTTGTTTGTATTGGTTTGGCCAGTGAATCAAAAAATCAGTTATTCACGCTGCTCTAATTGTCACTTCTAGCTAAACTCAGGGGCATCTTAATAGCGTCCAAGTGAATGGACTGAGCACAGGATTGAGAGCAAGGGATTCCTGTACTCTGAACTTCAGGCCAGGCGGCTCTGTGGCGTGATCACATTTTTATAAGAGAGGCAAAAAACTGGTTTAGAGTCCAGCCTAAAATGGCAAGGACAAATCTATCTGGGACAGTGTGCTGGATGACAAGTAAACAAGTGTGAGTGCCTAATTTACATCAGGAATTTACACAGATCCACTCAGAGCATTAGCTGATAAAATGGCTGTGATAAATATAACCATAGATTGTATCCATTAAATCCACAGAAATACCTATTGACTCATACATTTAAATGTGAAGTCTGCCTTAGTCTGCAATAACCATTATTCAAGTTGTAACTATTGGCGTCAATCAAAACTGGAGAATATCTTCCTTGTGTTATAAAATGCTTGCTATGCTCACATTAATCGTGATTCTTAGATTTTGGAATTTGATGAATACTGGATATTATTTTGAATTGTTGCTAGATGGTGGCATGAGGATCTTATTGGCTTGAATGGAGGTCTAAGCTGCTCAAATTTCAGCCAAACTACAATGAAAAGTAACTAAAATGTATTCTGATACATAGAACAAAATTTGTTACAAGTTTTCAAATAACCCGCTTTATTGTTGGCTCAAAAAGAGGTTTAAACAACTTTCCATTTAACCTCATTCTTGTTTTTCAAACAGCAATGGAAGTGATTTACTATATATACGCAAATTTATGTTACAGCTAGAGCTCCGCAAATTTATCCGATGACTTTATTATGCTGTATATGGAATATTCAGGAGCAGATCGATTCCCTTAAGTTTTATTTGTTGTTTGAATTTAGTGAACAAATCTCCTTTTGAATACTTTACTCTGTGGAACTGAACATTCAAGCTGTGTTGCTCAGTTGTGATTAGTCAGTGAAATCATGTGATATTGCTTCTGCTTCATGTCGAGGTGAGTGCTCAAGCTCTTCTGGTACACTTGCTCCAAGGAGTGAAACTCACAATTTCTACAAATAGGTGCATATGCTACTTTGACATTCACGTCTTGAAAATCCCTGTGCAAGTAACAGGGCTCTGCAAATAGGGGCAGGAGCTACCTGTCTGGAGAGGCGGAGGTTTAGGTTGGATATTAGGAAAAACGTTTTCACTAGGAGGGTGGTGAAGCACTGGAATGGGTTCCCTAGGGAGGTGGTGGAATCTCCTTCCTTAGAGGTCTTTAAGGTCAGACTTGACAGATCCCTGGCTGGGATGATTTAGTTGGGGATTGGACCTGCTTTGAGTAGGGGGTTGGACTAGATGACTTCCTGAGGTCCCTTCCAACCCTGATATTCTATTGTTCTATGATTCTACCCATACAGAGCTAGCTGCAAGATCAGGGCCTTAGACTGTCAACTGTAATGGAGGGACAGATTCCACCAACCTTATTAATGTTGAGCAGTACCTTACTCCACAAGCAGTCCCACTGAAAGAAATGGAACTCTGAAGAGTAAAGTCCTGCTAAATGTGAGCCACGGTGACAGAATGTGGCCCTTAGACTGTAAACTAATGGGTAGTAAGGTACTATTAATTGTAGGGTGGCAATATTGGATTCAGTGTGAGTAATGGTGGCAAAATTTTAGTGCAGCACCCAGCAAATTGGGGCCCTGATCCAGGCTGAAGCTCAGGGCATTACTGTAATATAATTAACAGTAATTATACTAATGATGTATATATAATGTGATAGAGAACCTACTTCTTGCTGTCAGTGTCCTGACTTGTTTTCCATAATTGCTTTCATCTGATTTTGCAGATGTTAAAGTATTGTAGAGTCAGAGTCATTAATACCATCATATTTACAAGTCGCACAAGTTTAACTTATTTTCTGTTCTGGGAATAGAGGTTACCACAACTTCTGTGGTAATTATAACAGAGTAAATTGTAAGGGGAGTTTCACTTTTATTCAAAAGAACAAGGGCAGAGTATAGTATCATCACTTGGGTCATGCTCAGGCATATGCATTACAGAGCCTCATGTTACTAAAGCATATTTGGGAATATCACACATTTTCACAGCAATATGAATCAGTTATGATATCTGACCTAGTACATTATTTTTAAACAAGGTAGAAATCCCTATTGTTTCATCAAGATTATAAAGATGAGTTAATAGAGGCAAAAAATATCAGAAGCCATAATGTCTTTAAATTCCCATTAAAATCCAGGTAGAGATGGTTTTCACATATAACTTTAGAAAATATTTCAGGCTCAGTTGATTCCAGTTCTTCAAAAGATATTTAAAAATGATGAGAAGAATAGGTCTTTTTTCTATAATCCAAAACATCGCTAGAGTCCTTGCTCCTAAAGAGTTAAAGTTCCTTTACATGGTCCCAATTATCTGCCCATTTCCCTGATTAATGCAGATAATCTCTGGTCACCTAGGACTTCAAAGATCTCTCTGCAGTGTCACAGGTGGATACCTGGAACTTCGTGGCAACAGTAGGAATAATTTTCTGTTCTTTCTACCCCCAAAAGTGAAGTTCCTCCCACTAAAGGACTTGCAGATTTAGTATTGAGCAATAAAAAAGTCCTTTGAGTTTAGAGCAGTTGTGGACATACTCACTAGTCAAGTGATTTTCAGCTCTGGGAGGTTGAAGGAGAGGAATAGATGGGAAATTGATTTGGAAGTAGCCAGTAGCCATTTCCCACCCTGTGCAAATATGAATCTGTTGCTGTGGTTAGACTGACAGGCAGCTCTTGGGAAGATGCCAATGTTATCTTCTTGCATCTTTGGTGGCCCTGGACACAGCTTGTGTATTCCTGGCTGCAGACTCAGGCACTAGTTTGCCAGCTTAAGAGGATAGGGAATGACTGCTAAAATGGGAAACGAGAGTACCGGAACAAAAATGGATAGAAAATGGGGGCAGATGTACAAAACAGAACTGAACAAAAGAAGGATGGTGGGGGGGAATAAGAGATAGAAAAGGGCAGGGAGAGAGAGGAATGAGAGGTGTCAGTAACTTTTCTGAAAATTATCATAAAGAAACATGGGTAGATCCCCTGCTGCCAATCCATCCCAATAAGAAAGAGGGGAGAAAAAGGGAGCCACTAAACCAGCCAGTTCATTCCAGTATTGTCCAAAAAGGAGGAAGTAGTACTTCCAACTATCATTCATCCATCTCAATTGGGTTTTGTATGGGCTAGATCCTCAGTCGGGACTGAGACTCCTAATGCATTGTGTTCTGCACTGTGACGGATGCTGGCAGCCCAACCCTCCTCTAGGACCAGGCCTCGTCCCACTGAGGTCAATGAGCATTGAGTTCCATTCAATGGAAGTTGTGTGTTTAACTCTTAGACCACTTTGATCAATGAGTTCGCTAGCGGGGAGGGGACTAAAATTCGTAAAGGATGTTGTTAGTAACAAATAGTTCAGCCAGGTCTAAGAACTGAGACTATGCAAAGACAGATTTCCTGTAGAGAAATGTCTAGACCTAAAGAAAGACACTAGGTCTTGTTTTCAGAGAAGTTAATACCAACCAAAGGGTAAGATTTCAATCCTCCCCGTGCTGTTACGGAAAATAAGAGATGCAGTTATGTGATGAAATAAGGCTGTGAATAGCTCTGTCAGCAACCTTTGTGATATGTAGAAGTTAGCTGCACTTCATCAGAGCCATCATTAGCTGACTAGTACTCACAGATTTTCTTTATGTGCAGCATTCACAAAGTAATAAAGGTTCTTGTCCTTGGTCCTGACAGAACTAAGACAGTGAAAAAGGCCTGGCTAGCTCTTCATGCATAAAATATATTTACTCATTATCAGTAGCAATAAATCTTGGGGGAAAGAGAGACAAGAATTTTCTCCTAGCCACCATATCATCATTTTCCCCAAATCAATAGTACATTATGTAGCAAAGTATCAAGCTGTGGGCAGTTATACTGAGCAGTTATTAAACTTGATTCTAATTCATCCACATCTGTGTTTAGTTCTCTGCCCTACACTGCCTTACTTGTGGCTAAGGAACCTTGAAAAGTTTGTGCTGGGATTTCCGAAGGAGTCTACAGGAGTTAGGTGCCCAACTCCCATTGACATTCAATGGAAGTTGTGTGCTTAACTCTTAGATCACTTTGATCATCCCTGTGTTGGGTTTGCATTTCTTTCTGAGAAGCATCCAGGTAGGGCCTGTTCCTCAGTTAGTGTTAATTGATGTAGTGCCACTGAAAAAAATGCTGATTTGCCCCAACCGATGATTTCTAAATGAATAGGATGCTTCGGCAAAGAATTTCCAGAGCTCTTGAATATGTAAAATTGGACTGAAATGATCATTCAGACAGTTTTCTTGAATGATTTCAGGCTCTTTTGCTTCTAATCTTTGCTGGAAATTCTACAAGTGTTTCCAAGTGGGCATGCACGCATGTGTGTGAGTCAGTGTGTTAGTTTGTTTTCCAAATTGGTTCATCTAGGTCTATATTATTTTCCTCCTTTAAAAAAAATTGAGCATGCTTGCCATTTGGTACAAGCCAATGTATCCCAAAAGCCAAAATGTGTTATTTAGAGAAATCTGAGTCTGAGGTAGTGGACTTCAAAGGAAGGCTGAATTCTACCATTGTCTGGGAAATCACCCTCATACCTTGAACTCCTACTTCAATTCAATCTGAGGGTATATCATTTTCATGTGAAGGGATTTATATCTGTAGTTTTCTGTGCCTTGTAAATTCTATTCCTGAACAAAACATATACAAGGAAAAAGAGAGCTGGGTAGGAAACAGAGTCTTCCAAGGCGTCAGAAAGGGAAAATTTTAAAAGTCTGGAAAGAACTGAAGGGGAAAAAGAGGAATCACAAAAAGAGAGGAAAGAATAGTCCTATGTGGTGCTGAGCAGGATCAGTGTATAGATGGGAAGCAATGGTGCTCAGCACCTTCCAGAGCTGCCCAGTGCCTTCCAGGATCAGACCCAATATCTGAGAGGATGAAAAATAGGGAAAGATGCACCAATGCAGCATAAAAAGAGGGTCAGTTTAATGGCAGAAAAATAAACTGAACCATTGTTCACAAACTGTCTATTGGTATTTAAAATGGACAAAACACTGATCCATTTTTAAGAAGGCCTCTTTGTAGGTTTAAAAGAAAGACAGAAAATGGCATATGAAAACAAAGTGTCACAATACTCTGAAGGCTAAATCGTCATCTGATGTAACTGAAGGAGTGTCATTAAAGTCTGTGGAGAGACACTAAACTTGGACTTGAAGGATCTTGTTCTCTAATGCCTGGGCCCATAGATTTTTAGGCAGACTCCTCATTGATTTCAACTGGGATGGTTGCTTATGAATTAATGAGAGAATATGGTCCCTGTACTTCATGTAGTCATTAGCTAGCTGTGCAAGTGCAGTACATTAATCAGAACAATCAATTGTCCTCTGACCCCCAACAGCATCCCAATCAGAGGAAAAAAAAAGTGGCCCATCTTCCTGTCATTAATGAGTCCCAAGTATCCATTTCTGAAATAGATGCATTTGAAAAAAAATTATATTAACTGGATGGAGAGTCTGATCCTGTGCTCACTGAAGACAATGGAATTACTTCCATTAATTCCATTGGCTTTTGGATTGGGCTCTTTAAAATGCATTGTCATTGGCTAATTTGTACTAACCCCTTGAGTGAAATGACTCTGGTGGGATGCACTGGCTTCTCTAAACAGCTATGCTAAAAGGAATAATATTAGCACGGGGTGGGAGGAAAAGATGAGCTCTATCAGACGAGGCTGGATAGGCACGTTTTCTCCATCGTTTAAAGTGATAGATGTGCATAGTGTGCCAGCTCACACAGCAGTCAGCACTTGCCAGTTATTCCCTTGTTACTTACTCAATGAATCAACCTAATGAGAGGAGGTAGAGTTCAGAATTTCAATGAACGCTTTCACATGGCACTTCTGAAACATGCCCTATTACCCATTTAATCTGTGCTGCACTCATTTTCTCCCACTGAGCCACAGAGAATTTTTTTTAAACTTTACTCCTATTTACTTCTTGCCTGTTGGTCATTTAATGTCAGTGGGCTTTTTATTCTTCTCACTTATCCTAATGAATGTATCTCCCAGAGAGGAAGAGAGTAATAAAAATAGAGCATCTTTATTACTTTGCATGGCTGGGTTTTTATCCTTTAATATTGAATTTTTTCTTCCCAAATGCCCTTCTCTCCATTAGCAAACCAGCAGTATTTTAATCTAGCTTTCATCAATAGCACTAGTTTGATTAATTCTGGTGTTCAATAATATTAAACTCAGCTGAACTATGCAGACAGGTTTTTTTCCTCCTTATGCTTACAGAATCCATCAGAATGAAGCTAATTCCCTGGTCGGTTACATAATTGGGTAGCTCCAAAATGTCGTGTAATAAAGTAAATTGTGACATTATTAATGTTTGGCTAACAATTGCTGGACGTACTTGAAGTAAGAATATCATTGTATGCCATTGTTAAACCACTGAAATGCATTGCTTTTAGGAATTTCACCAATCCAGACTCATAATTTATCCTTTAATACTTATACATACTATTTTCCATATTCATTCTAACTAGCTTCTACAAACCCATGCCAATACCAATTACATTCTGTTAACACTGTAAACTTCTCTATGGCTGAGCAATGTCACTGTGGAAATTAGATTAACAGCATATACTGCATCACTCAAAAATATTCAGTTGTCTTTTACGTAGAGATACAGAGACTATTCTGAAGATACCCTTCCCAAGTCTTCTACATCTCTTCAAGGTGTATTTCCATCTTAATTAAGTTTAATTCAGGAAATGAAAGTCAGCTACTAGAATATTTTTTCACTCTTTGCAACAATATTTAGAAGTCATAAACAGATGGTAGGAATAAAGCTGTGCTACTTATTTTAAGGTCATCAGGCGGAGAGGGAAGCATGCAGAAAAGGTGTTTACCAATATTTTGCCAAAAAGAGGGAAGTAAAAATCCTAACATGTACAAGATGGTGGTTACACAAAAGAATTATATTTGTTGAGGTGCCCTCTGATCATTTTTGCCATCTCTAGAGAGGATGCTGGTTTTAGGCATTGTCAGTGACCAGGACATGCAAAGTCATGCCTAGTGGGTGGAGCAGGAGTCAGGTCCAATGGTTAGTCAGGTCTTGTGGTTAAAGCAGGGGTCAGTAGCCAGGAGTCAGAGCCCAGGATCAGGACCAGGTTACCTGGAATGGGGCTAGGCTCTGGCTAAGCAGACAAGCAAGCTTTTGCAGCCAGGGGTAAATGCTTTGAGGAGCCACCAGAGTCAGCTGGTATGTTGAGTCTTCCAGTGAATCAGACAGTGTAGCCAAACAGTCAGCCTATTATAGGTCAGCTGTGTTTATTAGGGTGCCTGGAGACTAGCTGGGCAGGCCCTGCTTCCAGACTGACTCTGCTGCAGGTCTTCATTCCTGACAGCAAAGATGAAATAGGCAGCCACCTAGGGCACTGTTTTCAAAGTAGTGGGAAGATCAAGGGCAGTTTGGAGACAGGGGGAAAACTGGAAAAGATTTCCCATGATACTGTGAATTAATATAAAAATAATAAAGCCTGTATGGCTCTGTGCTAATCAGTACGAAGACCTCCCAGTGCAGTTTATGCCTGATTGGTATGACTTGTTCACTTGGCTTGTGATCTCCTGGGGCAACAAATGGTGTCTCCTTCTATTTTCTGTGTAGTGTACTGTGTTCTGTACACAACCCTGCTTGTTCTTCTGGAGCTTGATCCAAAGCCTGTTGAACTCAGTCCAAAGATTCTGGTTGATTTCAATGGACTTTGGACAAGGTTCATTTTACTCAGGAAATACATAATTATGCTAACTTACTTTGAATGTCTCTTTTCCTACACTGGGATCTGGGGGATCCAGTGGGTCCCTGTTATGAGACAAGTGTGTATATATTTAAATAATTAGTTAACAGATGAAGTGCCAATAGATGGTGCTTAAGAATATGTAGCATAGTTTGTTTGTATGACCAATAAGACTTCTTGTCTGCAGTGCTTTGAAGGAAGCACTGAGGTAATCAGGTAGCCCTAGGAGAATCAATGGACTTCGCTTCTGACTAGGAAAGAGCTGGGCACGTGGGCCAGTCTCTCAGAGAATAACAAGTTGCATCAATGTCAAAAGCATCAGTTCTCTGAATGTTCTATATTTATTTCTTTGAGGCATTTGAACACTAAGTTGTTTGCAAAGCCTATTCCTTTATGAACGCTCTAATAGCCCAAATAACACTGCTCTACAGCCAAAATGCTTCTGAAAAAAATGTAGTCAAACTTTACTAATTCTGGGTCACTGAGAATGAAAATGATGCTTAAAATTGTTGATTGGCTCTAGTTTTCAAGATATGCTATTGGGTCAGTATATACGACCCTTGACATGGCAATGGCAGAGGATAAGTGACTTATAAAGGGAAGGGATCTCAATTTAAACCAGAAATGACTAAAATACATCTTTGACTGGATCTATGAATAAATCTATGACTGGGTTTGGACAGTACTTGCTTTTTAGGCAAAACAATGAATGATGCAATCTGAAGCTGGTATTGCGTCATACATGATATGAATTGCATCATGTTATTCCTAGAAGTCATGGATGATGCAATCATAATGGAGCTTACATCACTCTGCTGAACAAATTGCCCTATATCAGCTCTAGAAATCATACAGTGTCGTGCTCTCTTATTTGTCAGTGTTTGATTTTGCAAAGGGACACATTTCTGTTTAGCCAAAGTGAGCAGAGATGCCTCGTTCTTGTGTGAACAGTGCAGATAACTTCTGCTATGTTTGTAGTGAAGTGACTTTTGCATCACAAAAGCGCAATATAACCACTATGGTTAAGAAAGCCTATCACCTTTATTTTGGCTGCAAAACTGGAGATCAGGACAAGAAGTGGGCCCCACACATATGCTGCAACACTTGTGCAACAAATCTTAACCAGTGGTTGAACAGGAAAAGGAAATCTATGCCTTTTGCAGTGCCAACGATTTGGAGAGAGCCAACAGATCATACCAGCAATTGTTACTTCTGCATGGTGCCTCCAGTTGGGAAAAGTGTGTCAAAGAAGAAAAAGTGGACTGTGCATTATCCAAACATTCCATCAGCTATATGCCCAATACCCCACAGAGAAGGACTGCAGGTTCCTGATGCACCAGAATCATTCTCACTTGAGTCAGATGAGGAAGAGGAAGAGGATGAAACTTCTGGTCCTGAACCATCAATATCATAGGACCCACATTTTCTCCCATCCTCCTCCTCTGAACCACACCTCATAACACAAGCTGAACTGAATGACCTTGTCTGGGATTTGGAACTACCCAAGAGTAAGGCAGAGCTGTTGGGCTCCAGACTACAGCAGTGGAATCTCCTGGCAGGTGATGTTAGGGTTTCCATGTTCCGTGACCGTCAAAAGGATCTTGTCCCATTCTTCTTCATGGAAGGTGATCTTGTAGCCTGCAACAACATCGATGGTGTGATGGCAGCCCTCACCATCGTTCACGATCCAGATGAGTAGAGACTCTTCATTGATTCATTGAAGACGAGTCTTAAAGCTGTTTTGCTGCATAATGGCAATGTTTTGCCATCAATTCCAGTTGGTCATGCAGTCCATATGAAGGAAATCTATGACAACATGAAATAACTTTTGAAGTGCATAAACTATGACCAACATCAGTGGCAGCTTTGTGGTGATTTGAAGGTTGTTGCTCTCTTGCTTGGTCTGCAGACTGGATACACAAAGTACTGCTGTTTTCTCTGCGAATGAGATAGTCGTGCAAGAGATTCCCACAACATCAAGAAAGATTGGCCACTCCGACAGTCATTGGAGCCTGGGAGGCAAAGTGTTTAGCATCCACCACTTGTTGAATCAAGGAAGATTTTGTTACCACCCTTACACATCAAGCTGGGTCTGATGAAGAACTGTGTCAAGGCCATTGACAAAACACAAGCAGCTTTCAAGTACCTCCGTGGAAAATTTCCAAGGTTAAGTGAAGCTAAGATAAAGGAAGGTGTCTTTGTTGGTCCTCAGATTCGTGAACTTCTTCAAGATGATGCATTTGACCATGCACTGCGTGGCAAGGAAAAGACGGCGTGGAAAGCCTTCCAGTCAGTGGCAATACATTTTCTCGGAAACAACAAGGCAGACAACTACAGGTTGTTGGTGGAAAACCTCCTCAAGGCATACAAAAGCCTTGGTTGCAACATGTCACTAAAGATGCATTTTTTGCACTCTCATCTAGATTTTTTTCCACCCAACTGCGGAGCAGTGAGCGACGAGCACGGCGAGCGATTTCACCAGGACATTGCAACAATGGAGAAACACTCTCAGGGCAAACGGAGCCCATCAATGCTTGCAGACTATTGCTGGACAGTGACAAGAGATGCTCCATTTAATGAATACAAGAGACAAGCCAAGAAGCGCCGAGTAGACACTGGATAGGACTAAACTATGTACATAATAGTTTTTTGCCTTTTGTTTCATAATACATTTTATTTATATAACCCTTTTGCTGATTTTTAAAGTGTTACGTAAACAGGACAGGTGAAATATTATCATGTAAAGCAACCATAAACACATGAAAAGACCTAGGTTTACAATTTATGATTAAAACTCTACTATCTACACAATATACATAGCCATAAAATGTAAAAACTTAAATATCTTAGAAACAGTAGCCAATCAGTTGTTTTAATGGTCATATTTGAATTCAGCACATCAAAATACATAATAAATATCACATTTTATCTCTGAAGCAGACGACTTCTAAAAAATTGTAGACCAGTGTAATCGAATATTCAGTCATCAGCGTCTGTTTTCTGAAATTCATCTGACCACGTTTGTATTTCATCTGAATTAGTGGGAGAGATAAAATTACAAATTTCCACTTACTTGTTACATTGCGAGAGGTGGCTCCTTGCTGGTGAAAACTTTGTATTAAATGAACTGATTGTTAGAAGTAGAGATGATCAAGGCATCAAAGTATCTCATTCAAAACTAACATTAAGATGTTGTGCTAGAAACTAATTGTGAAGCTTCCTGCTCCCTCCCTCTGTGTGAAATCCTCACCTTTTGAGGGCCACTGTGCATTTTCATTTTTTCCCCAGTAGTTTTTGTCTAGGCTTTTGGCCCAGTTTACCTCCACTTCTGCATGGAATGTGTAATCAGACTAGGCAGTTATCTCACTGGCTGAGTTTGAGCTACGTTCTTCTCCTCTGTAAGGGGTGGGGTATTACAGTGGTAATGCAGACAACGAATTGGGACTCAGAGATGCTTGATTCCCTCCAGGCTCCTACTGTGCTTCAGGAGAGTAGCGATTTGCTACTAGTTTAGATCTGCACCCAATGCTTGACCAACCTGCTTGTAGGGAGGGAGTAGACTCATAGACTTTATCAGAAGTCATCTGGTTTGACCTCCTGCACAATCCACAGAATCTCACCCACCCACTCTTATAGTAAACCTCCAACCTATGTCTGAGCTATTAAAGTCTTCAAATCATCGTTTAAGAACTTCAAGGTGCAGAGAATCCTCCAGCAAGTGACCCCGTACACCACGCTGCAGAGGAAGGCGAAACCCCCCCAGGGCCTCTGAGTAGTGGGAGCACAGCACCATTTACCATTGTTTGCTCAGAATCATGCTCCAGCGAAGCCATGCAGGATCATCAGAAATGATCTTACCCGCTTTGTACCTTTGTGGACCTGTGCAGTCCATCTAACAATCTAGCCTTCTTGTTTTCATGAACATTTGGCCAGAACCTTAACCTGTCAACTACACAAGACATAGCTCCTGTAACTGAGGCCACTCAGTGCCTTTCAGGATCAGGTTTCAGCTACCAAGAAACCTTCCTGAACATTCAAGGTCCTTATTTTGGCTATACAGACCATTGCTTCTATAACACTGAAACACACTGTTGGAAAAATCCATCTTCTGTGGGAAAAGTGGAAAGTACTTTAAATTCTTTCTGACACATACATAGTAGTAATCTTCTGGGTTTCAACATATTACACAAGTGTTAAGTACCAGAAGACGAGAATAAAAAGATACAGGCAGAATCCATTCCTGATGGGCACAAAAATCCTCAATCCTGATTTACTTGAGACTATCACAATCAAAACATCGTTAGGTACCAGAGCCTGTAATAATATTGGATAGGTAGACGATTCTACTACTATTCTACCTACTATTCTCTCTGTTACAAGAAGAACTTGAACTGAATTCCTCTGCACATCTCAAAGGAAATTTTTGTCTTCCCTTTCAAAATTGAAAGAAGACTGATATCCTTAGCATGCATATTAAAATGATATAGTAACTCCATTGTCCTGTTCTCTCTCTCTCTGCTACCTAGTCTGCCATTTTTCTCCTTGTCTGGGATTTGAGCAAATAATTAAAAAAAAAGTAAAATAATTACTTCAAAGTGCCACGTAGGAGCTCACAAAACTTTTCAGAGTATAAGATTCTCAGGATGCTGAGTTCCTGTGACAAAATAGTGTGATTTGCTTCAATGAAATCAGTGACAAATGCCATCTACAATGACCCTTTCCCCCCCCTTCTGTTCCTCATTCTGCTGCTCAGAAAATCAAAATCAAGTAAATACTATTCAGGATGTGCTTGAATGTTCCCTGATCACTTCATATTACACTTTTGTAGCCTCTCCAAGTCTCATGTGGCTCAGAGCCATTACTTAAAAGTCAGACTGAAAAGACTGATTTCGCCTCCCTCCAAAATTAGTAAATTCAGATGAACTGAGATTTTTGACAAGCCAGGAGACAATGATTCAGCAGAGTTTGAAATGCTGGTGAACAGCTGTCATGCCTTAATGTCAGATCATCAGCTGGTGTATATTGCTGTAGCTCCATGAACGTATGGCCTATATTTTTTTATCCCTTTCACTCATCAGTTGACTGGAAATCTGCACCTCTGACTTCTATTCTAGCAACTCAGTCTGACCTGGAACAGGCCATTTAAGTTCTTCGTGCCTCTGTTATCCCATATACAAAATAGAGATGCATAATATTAACTTTGCTTGCAGGACTGTTGTAAGGATGAATGCATTAATCTTTGAAAATGGGTTTCAGATGCTTGGATAAAAGGCACAATGTGCTAATGTTCTAATAATACTTTTAATAATATCAGGACTGGTGATGGGCTTAATTATATTTGACCTGTGGTGTAGTCAAGGAATTCATAATCTGTCACATGCACACACAAACACACACATCCTGATATGGGAAGGAAAAACATATTTAAATAGGCCAAATTTCTCCCTGTTTCTCAGCAATGGAATTAAACCAGGGAATAATTTTCCCCAATGTGCTTTTTATTGTCAGATTATAAACTATGCAAGACCATAATTAATTGCAGATCTATTCCATGGAGATTCTCTTACAAGGAAATCCATAACTTTTGTCTAAGATTGTCAGACCAGCTCTTGATTTGGCCTAGCAATAAAGAAAATGTGCACACAGTAATAAACTCCACTTTATTCTTATGTGGCTCACCTAAAGGTCAGTTTAAAAAGACTGGCACAGATGTAGCTAGGATAATTTCTCAGATGGGTGGCTCATTTTTTTTTGAGAAATGTGTTTTGGCAATAGATAAAACAGTACTGAAGGCTCTATCCAACAGCAGATAGTTGATGATTATATAACCTTTTCACATTTGGGGCTTTCACAGCCCATCCTCCATGTCTGGGGGTTTAGAAAGTATTTTGCACTAAGTTCACAATTCTCCAACCACCTTGGCTAATTACACCATCTTCATTTTAATTCTCCTCGTAAGACTCATTAAACAAGGACCTCAGCCTGAAGTCCTAACAACTTTCTCATTTTCACTTCATTGATAGTTTTACCTGAAAAGGGGCTGGATAAAAATGGAGGCCACAACTACACTAGAATTTTTTTGCTAGTATAATTATGTTGGTTAAGAGTCTGATTTTTTTAATGACATTTTTATACTGGCAAAATCCCTCCTGTAAATGGAGTTAACTCAAGGAAAAAGTGCTGGTGAGCCAATTTTGTTTCAATCACCGGTATAAATTGTACCATCAAAAGTATATTTTTGCTCATAGAAGTTGCATCTACACTAAGAGCTTTTCTAGTGCAGACCAGAACTACATAAGGGCTTCATGGTTTTTCTCCCAGTGATTTCTGTCACATTCTGGGTGCAATTCAGACTAGTGAGAGGCTGTGTCACTACCTGCCTTGCAACCGTGGGGGCCTCACAATGCTTTGCTGCTGTAGCTCCCAACCTGGGCCTCTCACAAACAGCATGCAGACCACACACTGAGGGTCTGTGTATAGCTGCAGCCTGCCAGCAACACTGACCCTAGCAGCTTTGGTTACTGACTGCAGGATGACGCTAACACACTCCTGAATTTACCCCCCAAATGTGTATTCTGCACTATCTAGCCCTCTCCTGGATAGTTCCTATATCATAAGTCTATCGCCCTGGTAAGCACTCAATATACAACAAACAGTTTGCTACTTTAACTTAACATTTCAGTTCAAACAGAACATTGGATTAAGGAATAAACCAAGTTTATTTAATTACAAAGAAATAGATTTTAAATGAGCACAAGTACAAGACATTAAAATCAGAAATGGTTACAAGAAAAGTAAAGATAAAATGCTTTCTAGTGCTAAACCTTAACAAACTAGGCTTGCTTCAAGATAAAATCGTCCAAGAAGGCTCCCAGCAACACTGTTGAACAAATTTCAGGTCAGAATCTCTCCGTTGTTATCTTAAATGAAAGAGAGATGGATAGGGAGCAATTCCCTAGTGTTTTTGCCCCTCACTTTTATACAGTCCCCCTTTGAAATGTGTTTTCCTGAAGGTTACTCCTGGATAAAGTTCATTCCTGCTGTGATGTTGGAGTCATGGAGTCTTGGTGAAAGAGGTTCTAAACTGTTGTTTGCTAAAATGTATATTGATGTGTCCCTGCCCCCTTCTTTGCCACAGAATGGCCACTTGACAGGTGGCCCATCAACGTTGATGAAAACTAGGGGTCAGCTTGTCCTTTGTCTCTGGGAAACAGGTTTATCCACTTCATAGTCTTGTCTGGTAACTACATTTAAGTCAAAATGTCACCTTATATTAATAACTTTACATATAATGTTGCTACATACATTTTACCATGATATTATTGACCAAAAAGTTGTTAGTTTTCAAATGATACCTCACAAAGCATATTTTGTTCAAAGATTGTTACAATAGTGTATAGGGGGTGAATAACAGCAATGCAACTTATTTTATAAATACATACATTTTGAAATGAAATATAGTAACTGTTTCAGAGGAAGACGAATTCGATAACTTGACATAAAAACATTCACATTTTTATAATTCCTTATCTGCTCTTTCTCTGGGGAGCTTTCAACTTCTTTCCTCCTACCTTATTGTTACAGTTAAGAATTTGATTTCCTCAAACTCTGTTTTCCTGTTTCTTGGCATATTTTGACATTCTCCTTTTGTCAAGAAAACTGCTCAGCTGAGTGATAAGAACCTGAGATAGGTGCCTTATTGTAAATATAACAAGCTCTGGTCTCCAGGTGTATTCTAAGACTGGACCGATTTCAACCATTTCCAAGTACCTGGGTGTCACTGTACCTCTGACTGCCAGAAACTGGAACTGGATGACAGGGGATGGATTGCTCAAAATTGCCCTGTTCTGTTTGTTTCCCCAGAAGCATCTGATGGCAGCCCTTTCAGAGACAGGATACTGGGCCATTTCCACGTCAGCACAATCCCTAAAATGCTTTATCACATTTTATATGGGCATTTATTGATGAAGATTCATTCCCATTTCTTCTTCTGTTCATAACTGTTTACCTTCACTAATTTGATTCCATCTGCTAGTTTATGTAGCCCAATAATTTCCATTAAGTTTTCAAATGAAAGGTAGGACAACTAACTACTGAGCTGATCAAAAATGGAAAACCAATCTTGTAAGACAAAAATTAAAATGTTTTTTGTTTTGAGGTCAGAAAATGGACCCATTTTTAGTTTTTTCTTAACATTTTAAAAATAACTTATCCCTCCCCATATTCTCATGCCATTTTTTTAACCGATAATTATTGAAAATATTATGCAAGTAGTTATTTTTTGTATAATATTCTTGATATTATTTTCAATGCAAATTGAAAAAAGTCAATTTTTTGTTAAAAAAATAGAAAAATATCATTCAAATCTACTAAATAAACTGATTCTGGATTAATATGTTCAGGATCATTGTTATAACATGCTGTGCTTGGATGATATAAAGGTGTTTGGAGTGTATTGCTTGCTGTTGGGCTTGCTTTTTTATGTACATAAGAAAGTCTAAGCATATTTAGTTTTAAAATGTCATTCTTAGTGTGCACTTAGTGTGTACTGGTCTAAATCTTGTAACAGAATGGTATAATAGACTACTTGTCTTTTTTATTTTGCAATAGTTCATACCATGGAAAGATTTATTATACAAGAGAATTCAGTCTGTTCTGTGTCTCCATGTTCCCCTTAGAGCGGACTCAGGTTCCCAATCCAGGCCCAATTTTGAAAAAGTGTTTTTGCCTAGAAAGGTCCGATGACCCTATCTTCATTCCATTTGCTCTAGTGCATCTCTTAGTAAATTCTTTATACAAGCATGAATGTTCATCTTCTGAGATATTAATTTTTATTTCTCAGTGACAACTTTTGTGCTGTTACGAGATAGATTAGGTCTCAGGTAACCCATTCTGCAAGAACAGGAGAATCCTTCTGAGATAATCTTCCATATTCCTCATTGGTTTACATGTGCTCTAGCAAATCTGGCTTAATTGCCTGTTATAATATATGGAGATATGCCTGTCTAATAGAAGTGGAAAGACCTTGAAAGGTTATTGAGTCGAGTCCCCTGCCTACACTAGCAGGCCCAAGTACTGTCCCTGACATTTTTTGCTGCAAATCCCTAAATAGCCCTCTTAAGGATTGAGCTCATAATCCTGCATTTAGCAGGTCAGTGCTCAAACCACTGAGCTATCTCCTTCCTGACTGAGGTGTTGAAAAGATTAGTTCTAGACTCTTGCTTTTATCTTCCCTAATCAGTAAGGTTTCCTCAGAAACAGAAACCTAGCTGGAAGGTGGGTTGTCAGCTTCCAATTTATTTTACTGAAAGCTGTGCAGGAACCATAACTTCTGTGAAAAAGAATGAGATTTCAAAATTTTGTTTTCATTCTGAAAAGGAACAAAACCAAAAAATGTTGACATTTTCTGTGAAATTAAATTTTTGATATTTTTTTCACTTGGGTTGATTGGAACATTCTGTTTTGATCAAATCAAAATTAATTCTGTTTTTTAATTAAATGCAAAGTTATTTTGGAATGAAAAATGGCCACATTTCATTCTGATAATATTGAAATGGAATGAGGGATTGTTGAAACACTTCCCTTTTTTATTAAAAGATCTCTGCGGAACATTTCAATTGCAATGAAATGGCATTTTTACCAGAAAATACATTCTGGCAGAAAGTATTTTTTGACCACCTCTGATTTTATTCCTAATGAATTTGACTGTCAGTGAAAATCACTAAAAGGTGGTAACTGAGAATTTGGGGTGTCATGCCAGCATGGCATGTTTGAAATGTCCTGAAAGGAAAACCTCAGTTGCAAATACTATTGAACATTTGGAGAGGGAATTGGTTCTGAATATTGTACTTCTGGCTCATCTCTTTTGAAACTAGTCCTAGCTGTTGCTCTTGATGAGGCTTGTGTGAGTTTGTGGGATAATGATCAGTGTACAGATTAGCTCCAATTACAAAATTCTAATCTGGATCTGATTCAAGGATGTTTGATTTAAGGTTGCTATTGCAAGGATGAATTCCTGACCCTCTTGGAATCAAGGGGAGTTTTGCAGCTGACCTCAGTGGGGCCAGGATTTCACTCATGGTATTAGTTTGCCATCCCCAATTCCAGCACAGAACTCTGTAGGCCTTGCTGGAGTCCTAGGCATAACTAGCAATGTGAACCAAAGGCTAGGGACCAGAGTAGGCCTGGGCTTGGTAGAATAACAACACATTAGGTATTAGCTAACACCAAGTAAGCACATTTTTCACTAGATAGGAGGACACACAGATCCTCAGATACCTCAAGTAACTATGCAAACAGATTTCTATGAGATGGCACAGGAACACACCCACCCCTCCTAAGATAAGGATGGGATGACAGGATAATGGATAAGGTTGTTTTGTTCAGCTAGCAGGTCTAAGGATAAAGGTGGTAACAAACCATGTCAGGAGTATAATATGTAATTTGTTTGTATTAATGTATAAAGGGAGAAGTCATACAAGGGTTAACATTCCACCAGCCTACAGGATAGGAAGGATCCTGGTGTCCTGACTGAGCTGGTACCTTGTCATTGACATACATATGTTAGTGTACCTGAAGCTCCTACAAGGGTTAACATTGTGCCAGCCTACAGGATAGGAAGGATCCTGGTGTCCTGACTGAGCTAGTACCTTGTCATTGACGTACATATGTTAGTGTACCTGAAGCTCCTATGGGGTGCTAGTTTCATGCTTTGTCAAGCCAGGAATTGAACCTCTATCACTTGAGTGCTAGAGCAGTGCCTTGACCACAAGATCATCCATCTTCTCTGACTTCTCAGTGTGAACTTAGAAGACCTGCTGTCCAGCCTTGAGGTATTCATCCCTTTTTAAAGCATACATTGTGAAAAGTACACAGCCTTCAATCCCAAATATTAATAAAACATATTTTATTAGCAGCAGCTCTTGCTTAAAAACAAACACAGAGGAAATCAGAGCTGTAAAATCTTTGCCACAGAGAGCATCGAGCTGCTAACCATTTCCCGCTCTCCGAACACTGCTATCTAGTTAGGTTAAAAGGTGCTTGAGGTCCTTTCACAACCAGATTGGCCTAGGGCTTGTGATGGAGCAGAGGTTTTGTACTTTCAAGGTGAAGAGACAAAACAACAAGATTAAAAAAAGAGAACCCATTTGTACATTTCTTGAGGGAGCCCGTTGGGAGTTCTCTACAGAATACCTTCTTCTAAGGGAAAAAGCATAAATCACTTGCATAGGCTAAAGACAGAATGCCACAGTATATGGGACTTTCTGTTTTAAATCCAGAGAAACTGACCAAACATTCAAATAAAGGACTGGGTTGCTTGCACAAAGATGGTTTCATTGATGGTAGGCTGCAATGCACTTTGGGTTTATTAACTCTTATTGATAATCAGCCAATAAAGTATATATGCTGGGATGTTGTCTGGACTATTGGATTAATTTTTTGCTCCTTAATTTTAATTAATTGTTTTGGGTGCATCTTAAAATATGATTGGTGCATTGCAGCAATGCATTTCATTCGTAGTGAAGGACAGAAATGCATGTTCCTTCAGGATGCTATTCTTTGACTGGTAAGAGTCGTAATTCATGTTTTTTTTAAAAAAATTGGATATCTTTTCCCCCACCCTATTGTCCCTGCAATACTCAGAAATTGCAGCATAAATGTAGAACTTCAAGGAATAATGCTGTAGATGAAAGCTGACCCGTGGTGGGGGGTCATTCTCTATACTTGGTAGTAAGCTTGGAGCCCAGCATGCTACTCACTTCAGAGGCTAACACATCTAGGGGCCAGAATCTGGTGGGTTACCAATAAACACACCTTATCTAATAGGAAAGGCATCTTTACTAGTGAAGGCAGAAAGGATAGGATAAAAACACCCTGGATACAATGTCTAAGTTGATGACAATAAAAGATAAATACTGCTTGTCCCTAAGGGCTGGATCCAAAGTCTGCTGAAATCAATGGTAGTGCCAAGGTAGGTGCATAGGTACTATTGCCATTTGGTGCTCCACCAATCTAGTATCTGAGGTACCCCTCAAAGGCTGTGCCATTATTAAAGGGTTCTGGTATTTCTCTGAAAAGAACTTGATTCAGGCTCTGGTTTCAGGGATGATCTCATTGAGGGGCCCCTTTTCACTGTCTCCCTGCTGCAAGTCATGTTGGTTGTCCAGTTTGGTTTGCCTGACACTCCTCTAACAGAAGGAACTCATTCAGCTACATCTCATCCATATGCATGGTTCCTTTCAGTTTGACCCTTTGTTATGGCCCAGTCTATAGGCTTGGCTGTGAGACTAACCTGATGGTCTGTTACTTTGAGGGTAGTCTCAAGGACCGGCTCACACAGAAAGTTCTTCTGCTGTACTTATATGGTGGATCTATTAGTTGAACACAAGTGCTTTTGAAAACTTCTAATTACTAAGGGTTAACAAGGCAGAGGTGTTATGTTCTATGAATCAGATGAGCAAGGTGACTTGCTGTGTTAATAAGGCAAACAAAGCAGACATACATGAGGTGAATTTATAAAAGCCATAGAAGAGCCTAAATTCTTTTTTATCTGATGTAATCAAAACGAGGGGTTTAATCAGGTATGATGTAGCTGAATTGTGCCAATAAAAAGTATCATTGATTATAACCTCTATCTAGTGATAATGGCAGTCATTTTTCATTGTATTGGCACTCAAAATTGCATTTCCTCTTTGTCTCAGGTCACTTACCATCCAAATGAGCATTTGTTAATGGAACCAGATCATTAGTGGCTGCTTTACCGATTTCCGTGTCACTGCTTGAGTGCACATTTAAATGTATGCGAAATATTCAGGCCTGGCTTCTTTCGCCACCTGAGTATCTGCTTCTGAGTTTTGACCGATTGCTCTTTTTTTCAGCTAACGGAGCAACTGTGCAGAAAATGCTGACTACTGACTAGGGGCAGTCTAATTATCCCTAGAGAGAAGCTAGATCATTATTGCAATAGACATTAGAGGAAACTGAGGGAACAATAGAGCAGGTCAAAAAGACACAGCCTTGATGCTTATTATTTTCTGAGGCCTGTTTGAGGCAAATCTATTTGTTCACATACATTAAGTACAGGGTTGGTACTGAGATTCTGGGGATGGGGTGCATGTGTGGAAAGGGATGCATTATTTCATTTCTGCAGTGTCCAGGTTTATCTGTACTAGAGGTTATGTGCTGTATAACGCACACATTTCCCCACTGATACTGTGTGAAAGTAATGGTCACGTTTTTGGTATGAGACAAACATGATGAATAGGAGCCTTAACCAAGGTTAGAATCATGGATTGTACTAAGCACTATGCGAACATATAGATGGTCCTTGGCCTAAAGTGCTTACAGTCTGAATGGACATAGGGAATATTATCATTCCCATTTTACAGATGAGGGAGTAAGGCACAGAGGGAGTGAATGACCTACCTAAAATCACCTAGCAGGTAAAGGAGCCCTCCTTTCCTGCTTTATATACCTACTGTTGGATCATAATTTCATGCAAAACTAGTATGATTACTTGTATGTATTAAAGATTTGTTATGCATTAGCATTGTGCTCCTAGTGGCCCACAATAGTGTACACATGATATGTGTAAAAAGTGGTGCATTCAGAGCCTCAGGAAGTTAGTGCTTTGAGAGCATTACTGAAGATATGAGTTTTTAGAAGGATTAAGGAGGCTGGATGGCACAGTAGTTAGGACATTAATCCTGGATTTAGAAAACCCAGATTCAATTCCCAGCTGCTCGCCAGACTTCTATGTGATTTTAGGCAAGTCCACCTTACTTACTCTTCTGTAAAAAGGGGATAATAGCACTACCCTACCTCACAGGGGGTTCTGAGGATTATTACATTAATGATTGTGATGCATTCAGATACTGGGGTCATACACGTATCTAAGATAACAGAGGGCAGGCAATATCTTGGTGACATGGAATGGGAAGATTATACCATCCAGATGGGAGTAGGAAACAATAATGAACAAGAAACTGAGCCTGACGTAGTTATTGAAGCAGAAAGTGTGGCAAGAGGCAGTATGAGATGTCAGGGATTTGTGGACAGAGTTGAAAGGGAAGATGAGATGTTTAAACTTCATGCAGGGGTCAAAGCAAGCCAGGATAGAGAACTTTGGTCTGATTTTTTCCCATCCATTGCTGCACAATCCTCCCTAATGCTCCATTTCTGCTTTGTGACAATTTAGCCATAAAAACAGCCCCCCACTTTGTTTTTGCAAAAAGTCAAATGTCGTGAAAATGTTCAGTGTGAAAACTAATTATGCAGCTAGTGCAAAAAAGAAGAAAGAAAAAGGCATTCCATTGCACCAACACGAAAGAGCCTGGCTAGAAGAAAAGTAAACACAAGTCTCTTGTAAAACTGAAGCAGGATTTCACCACCCCAAATTCTACCTTGCCCTTTTGGTGGTCTCTGAACCCTGGATCTAAATATCTGAGCATTCCTCAGCAGTTTTGTTGTGACAGATGCATTGAAACACTTGTGCTGGGAGACAGAATTGAGTTCACAAAAATCCACCCAGGTTAGATCAGTGGGCAAAATGACACTACCAAATTCTCCAGCAACTCAGAAGGGATTCTTCTTCATTTCCTCTTATAAAATGTTATGTAAGTAAGTTGCTGTGTGCTTTTTTTACTTCCTCCATGTTGTACCCTATAAGCTGTTCCATTTCATTTATGGCTGAAATGAATCATGAATATGTTTATATTTTTCCCTCAGTGGACATTTTTGTTATTATAGAGGGTAGCCTGGTATCATTTTAAATTATTTTAAAATGGACATCAATCTCTGTTCCTTAAAAAGCCTGCCAGTGTAAAATTTCATGCACACAGTTAGGGCTTGTGAATTCTCCATGCAGTTGTGGTTTCTGTTCATAACATTTTACTAGAAAAAGTTTTGAAATTTAATTCTTTCTGAATCATTTTGGCCATCCCACCATCCATTGTGTATTGCTCAGTCTCTTCTAAAACATTGGTTCTCTGCACAAGGTTTGGCAGAGAGGTGAATCCATCGGTGCAACAAGTAGTTAAAAATAAATAAGTAAATAGAGATTTTTGGCAGCCTTTCATCAGATGCAAAAATATATGTGCAAAAGGTTACTGATTGGGAGTATTTTTGTTCACGCAATTTTTGCACTTAAATTTATTAGGTACAGTTTTGCCTCAACTTCATTATGTGCCGCGTATGTTCAGCAGCTGTTGCATAAGAATTTATGAAGTGACAAAGAGTTCTGTGGTACCTTAAAGACTAACTAAAGTATTAGAGCATAAGCTTTTGTGGGCTAATACCCACTTTGTTGGATGCAAGCAGTGGAAAAATCCAGGGGCAGGTATAAATAGGTAGGCAAGAGCCAGGTTAAAGATAACAGGATGGGTTCAATGAGGCTGAACCATCTGTTATCTTTAATCAGGGCAGGTGAGGTGTTCCTCTAGCAGCTGAACTGGAGGTGTGAACAGCAAGAGAAGAGAAACTGCTCTTGTAGCTAGCTAGCCATTCAATATCTCTGTTCAGTCCCAAACTGATTGTGTCAAATTTGCAAATGAATTGCAACTCTGCAGTTTCTCTTTGCAGTTTGGTTTTAAAGTTTCTTTGCTGCAAAATGCTGACCTTTAAGTCTTTCATGGTGTGTGCAGGGAGATTGAAGTGTTCTCCTACAGGTTTTTGTATATTGCCATTCCTGATATCTGATTTGTGTCCTTTTATCCTTTTTCATAGGGACTGCCCAGTTTGACCGATGTACATAACAGAGGGGCATTGCTGGCACATGATGGCATATATTACATTGGTAAATGTGCAGGTGAATGAACCAGTGATGGTATGGCTGATCTGGTTAGGTCCTGTGATGGTATTGCTGGTGCATGCATCCGACGAAGTGGGTATTAGCCCACGAAAGCTTATGCTCTAATACTTTAGTTAGTCTTTAAGGTGCCACAGGACTGTTTGTCACTTCTGCAAATCCAGACTAACACAGCTACCCCTCTGATTCATAAGAATTTATGTGCAGTAGTTTCTGAACATAACAGAGCTGCCTTTTATTTTCACAGTGCCTAGCACATAAAGGTTTGTGTGCAGCTTCTGAGCAGAAATTAAAACACTTTCATCTGTAGCCCCTCTATGGTTGCCAGACCTTACCAAACTCTCCCAGCACAACACACGTTATACCACACATTCACACCTACTAGTGCTAGGTGAGTGCAGTACAGCATAGAGAAGGGAATGTTAAAGGGGACAATACTTGTGTCAAGGGGTAGGTGTGCACCTATGAATGGAGGAATAGGCAAGCATGAAAGGAGGTCAATTTTTATGAATTTACCAACGTGCTAGTTAGATTTTAAAACTGAAATTTAATTAACTAGATTTGCTAATTTGATGATTTTCATAGCGAATATTAGAATGAAATCTAATAAGATAATCCCCCCCTCTTTTATTGCGGTCCGGGAGCATTCGCTTACTAATGGATGGAAGTTGAACTAAACCAATTCAGACTGGAAATAAGGCATATATTTTTAGCAGTGAGTAATTTACCACTTACCAAGGGTTGTGATGGATTCTCCATCACTGACAATTATTAAATCAAGATTGGATATTTTTCTAAATGCTGTGCTCTAACAATTATTGTGGGGAGGTTCTATGGCTCATACAGGAGGTCAGACTAGATGATCACAAAGGTCACTGCTGGCTTGGAGTCTATGGAATTTTAATACTGGGTTCTTTTTCAGACCAATTTTAACGGTGGACACTGGTTCTCAAATTGAGACACCTGGTTATTTTTCACAAATCAGCAATTTATGAATTCACTGAGAACTGAATCACCATACAAGCAACAGCTCATCAATCAAGTGTGGACACAATTGATATTTTAGGCATGTACTGAACATGCCAATACAGTTCTAAAAGCAGCAGTCAGAGACTAAGGTTGGGGCTCAGCCGCAATACCCCGGAACTATGCAAATCATTGAGGCTTCTTATAATTAGGTTCTTAGGTTCTAAAGAATTAATGATCATAACACACTTATCACTTTTCCAGTAGTTCCCCAGGGAGTAAGGATGTATCAGTCATTAATGCACTTTTGAGAGTGTGATTTGTGCTATTTCAACGGATTGTCCCGAAAGGGATAAGTTTGGAATATTAAACAAGGTTGCTTAAAGTTATGGTTCAAATCTCTCTCACACCAGTTTGTTTGGATTTATAAAGGAAAGCATGTATATAGTGTTAATTAAAATCTAAACTATTGTTATTTCATGTCTCACTAGAGAGTGTAGCCTTAACAAGGGAAGCTTCAGTTATTTATATTAAAGAACAGAAGGGGAAATACAATATTTGAAATGAAATTTCATCACTTTTTAACCAGCCATTAGTGTCACTGGGGGTTCTGCACCTTCCTTGTGGATTCAGTCAACACTTGGTCCTCTGACCCCAACAACGGGGACGGTCTTTCCCACACAGGGGCTTGGCAGCCTCCCGTCTGGAAAATTCTGAGGTTCCACACAATGACTTAATGTTATAAACCCTGATTTCAGGGCTCCTTGGAGGGGCCACCCTCTGATTTCTACTGGTCATTTGCCAACCGCTTCCCAAATTTTTCAGTTTCCCTGCTTCTTTTGTCAATATTCAGTAGGTGGTGTCAGTGTATAACAAATGTCTTTTTATCTCTTTTAATCGGAGAATTTGATTCTTTTAATGGATTGTATTTCGTTTGCAACTCTGGCTACCAGTTGGGATTTCCCTTTTTAGGCAATTTCTTTTCATATTTCAAATTTATACCTTGCCTAGGTATAAATATTATATATTTCAACATTCCTTTTTGTGCTATGCAACTTTTATCATAAGAATCCAAGAACGGCCATTGTGAATCAGACCAATGGTCTATCTAGCCCACAGTGGCCAATGCCAGATGCTTCCAAAGGTCTGAACAGAACATGGGAATTACTGAGTGATCCATTCCATTTTATAGTCCCAGCTTCTGGCAGTCAGAGGCTTAGGGACATCAAGAGAATGTGGTTGAGTCCCTGACTGTCTTGCTAATAGCCACTGTTGGATGTATCCTTCATGCATTTATTTCATTCTTTTTTGAGACCAGTTATACTTTTGGTCTTCACAGCATCCTCGGCAATATATTCCACAGCTTGTATGTTGTATGAAGAAGTTCTTCCTTGCATTTGTTTTAAACATGCTGCCTATTAATTGCATTTTGGTGATCCCCTGGTTCTTGTGTTATGTGAATGGGCAAATAACACTTTCCTATGCACTTTCTCCATACCAGTCATAATTTCATAAACCTCTATCATATCCCCTCTTAGTCATCTCTTCTCTAAGATGAATAGTCCCAGTCTTTTTTAATCTCTCCTCATATGGAAGCTGTTTCATACCTAATCATTTTTGTTGCCTCTTTCTGTATCTTTTCCAATGTATGTATATATATAGATGTGAAGATCAAAACTGCACACACTATTCCATATGTGGATGTACCCTGGATTTATATAATGGCATTATTTTATTTTTTCTTATTATCTATCCCTTTCCTAATGGTTTCAAATGTTGGTAGCATTTTTCTTCTGTCATTTTATAGTTTTGTAGGATCCCTTTGAACTCTTCACAGTAAGCTATGAACTTAACTGTCTTGAATAATGTTGTAATGTCTGCAGACTTTGCCACCTTACTGTTTACCTTTTCCCAGATCATTTATGAATATGTTGAACAGCACAAGTCCCAGCACAGATCCTTGTGGGGGCACCGCTATTATATTGCTCTCCACTGTGAAAACTGACCATTTATTCCTATTCTTTGTTTCTTATCTCTTAGCTAGTTATTGATCCATTATAGGATTGTCTCACTTATCCCCTGACTGCTTATTTTACATAAGACCCTTTCATGTGGGACCTTGTCAAAGGCTTCTGAAAGTTCAAGTATGCTATATTAATTGGATCACTCTTGTCCATATGCTTGTTGACATCTTCAAATAATTCTAATAGATTGGTGAGGCATGATTTCCTTTTGCAAAAGCCATGTTGACTCTTCTCCAACATATCATGTTTATCTGTGTCTGATAATTCTGTTCTTTACTATAGTTTCAGCCAGTTTGTCTGGTACTGAAGTTAGACTTACTGGCCTGTAGCTTCCTGGAGCCTTTGAAAAAAAAATCAGTGTTATATTAGCTATCCTCCCGTCATCTGGTAGAGAGGCTGATTAAAGCAATAGGTTACATTCCATATTAGAAGTTCTGCAATTTCATATTTGAGATCCTTCAGAATTCTTGGATGCATACCCTATGTTCCTGGTGACTTACACTGTTGAATTAATCAATTTGTTCCAAACCCTCCTCTGAGTGCAACAGTTATTTACAAAGAAAACAAACAAAATCCTATATAGCTTATGCTGAAATAAACTGGTTAGTCTCTAAGGTGTTACAAAGTCTTCCTCATCTCACTTAAAATCCTATATAGTCTTCCATATCTAGTGGTCACCATCTACACAGTCTTAGATATAACCAAATATTTTTCACTTCACATCTTTCAAGGCTTATCACAGATGAAACATTAAATTAGGAAGAAGAAGACATATTATTCACAGATCTCAAAAGGCAAACAAATGTAAAGTTTCTAAGTTGAGGTGAAATATTTTATATATGTGATGGGGTGGACTAGGTCCAGAGGGCCCCTGCTGGAGGCCTCAGGATCCTACCACACCCCCTCTCAGAGAGGAGCAGAAGAGAAGTCCTCCAAGTGGTCTAGAGTGGTTGCAGGGAAGTCCTCCAAGTGGTCTAGAGTGGTTGCAGGGAAGCAGCCAATCCAGGCCCAGCAGGCCCATATGAAGGGAGCTGCAGTGCAGAGCAGAGAGCAGTTGATACCGGGAGCTGGAAGAATGAGGACTGTGTTCCTGGCTAGCTGCGAGCAGCAGGACCATGTACATATCTGTCTGCTGGCAGGGACTGGGGGAACAAGAAGAAGCTCCTGGCTGGCTGCTAGGACTGAGCCTAGGGTGGGCTGCAGGAAGACATGCCTCCAGTGGGGGAAGCCCTGGAGGTATAGCCCCATACCAGAGCCAGAACTATTTAAAGACTGAGCCCAAGGAGAGCTACAGAGATACTAACAGAGAGGCACTAGGATAGGCCCCAGTGGACTGTATACCCCAGAAGGGGTCAGATTGTGTGTGTGACTGTGCTGGAAGGTTGAGTCATTGAAAATCCACCTGAGAAACCACTGATAGGGGTCACCACAAGCTGAAAGACTGCAGACACACCTGACCAGAAAGGGGTGCTCGTGACAGGTGGGTGCCACCCTCTTACACTATATAACTGGGATGGATAACTTTTCCTATCAGGGGTCATTGACCCACAGGGTGGTGTGAGATGGAGTGAAATCTCCATCTAGGGGTGTGGGCTCTGGGGTAGGACTGGGGAGGAGGGGTTTGGTGGTACAGCAGGGGTCTCCAGGCTGGGGCCAAGGGGGTGGAGTGTGGGAGTAGCTTTGAGGTGTGGGCAGAGGTTTGGGGTGTGGGCTCCAGGAGGGAGTTTGGATGTGGGAGGGGGATCAAGGCTGAGGCTGGGGCGGGGAGTTGGGGTGCAGAGTCTGGGATAGAGAGTTAGGATGAGGGTGGGGGCTCTGATCTGGGACAGTGGGTTCAGGGTGCGAGTTCTGGCCAGGCAATGCTTACCTTAGTTGGCTCCTGGTTGGCGGCACTGTGAGGCTAAGGTAGGCTCCCTACCTGCCCTGACTCCATGCTACTCCCGGAAGTGTCCAGCATGTCCGGCCCCTAGGTGAAGGTGCAGGGAGGTGACTATGTGCAGTGCCTGCACCTGCAGGCACTGCCCCCACAGCTCCCATTGGTCATGGTTCACAGCCAATGGGACTTGCGGAGCTGGCACTGGGGGTGGGAACAGTACACAGTGCTTCCCTGATCGCCCCGGTGCCTAGGGGCCACAGGGACATGCTGGCTGTTTTGGGGAGCTGCGCGGAGCTGACTGGATTTTTAACAGCCTGGTAACCTTTAGCTTTCCCCTGTAGGGGACGGGGATGCCAAGACTTGGGGTCTTCTGCCCATGGTGTGGAGACTTGCTTTGGGCCGGATGAAATTAAGCAACAGGCAGTTCCCCATCCCTGTGATATAACATAGATATTTAGGCATCAGGAAGTTTGACCTCTGAAACTTTCAGGTTCTTGGGTCACCAGCAACTTATTCCTAATGGATTTTAACCAACATTTTGTTTGTCCTTTCCTCTGACTCTTAATTAAAACATATAGGATACCACAGGGCACTCTACACAGGAAAGGGGGCAATTATTTTTGTTTCTCACCTGAGAGGAGTTCTACTTAACTAGACCAAGATAGATGGAAGTCACATCCATGAATAAATTATGGGAGTCTTTAGTTTGAGAAACTCATAGTAATTGGAAAAATCTCTATCAGAGAATTTCTTTCCTGGGAATTGTGTATTTTAGTTTTATTTAATGCCCTCTAGACAAGATGTCCCACCTGTTGGGATTGGTCTGTTGACTCACACTGTCTTTATCCGTGGGAGGAAGCTACGGTCTGCAATGTGCATAAGGGCGATGCCACCAAACAGTTAAAAGGAGGGGGAGAGAGTTGCCATCAACATATTTTCAAGGCCTATTTTAAAGTCTATACATTTTACAGTTGTGGGTATGTACTGATTGATAGGTGGTTTCATTTTCTTGCTTTTGTGTGAGTCTAGTATGTGTGGGTGTAGCAACCCTAACGGTTTCATAACAACTTCTTTTTGTCTGTTCATTACTGTTTGTGTTGTGGTAGTGCCCCAGGGGGTGGATAAGGGCCTCATTATGCTGGGTTCTGAACACACATCACAAAAAGCTGGTCCTGTATCAACAAGATTGCAGTCTAAGCTGTAACTCCCACTCCTGTTTCCTGAACGCAGCAGGGGATTTACCTTCCTTTGAGGCACGCAGGTTCATGTCGGTTTGTAAACTACTTAAACTCTTCTGGGATGAAAGTCCCCATATATATAAAAGATGTTTAGTTATTCTCTCTCTCTTTTATTCTAGTGTTGTTTTCATTGTTGAGTTCCCTTGAACTCTGTAGTCACAATTGTCACAAGATTTCCCATGCAAAGGTTTCTTCTTGTCTCATAAATTCAGATTCAAAAAGCGACCAGACATTTATATGGATCATGAATAGCCAGAGATATCATTAATGAAAACACCAATTATAGAAGGGATGCTTCAGTGTTTTAGCCAATCTCTAATTGTTAAGGATCAGGATGAGACCTAATGGGGGTGAGGATGGTCAGATTTCCCCACATCTGCCTACTGTGGGATTCTTACACCTTTCGCTGAAGCCTCTGTCACTGGCCACTGCTAGAGACAGGCTACTGGACATGGTGGACTTTGAATATGAGCCAGTGTGGTAATTCCTGTGTTCCTATGCAAAAAAATGAAACCAAAGCAAACCAAAACAATATTGTAGAAAGGGGAAGAAAAACCTCCTCTATTCAAAAATATAAAATTGGGTACCCTCACTGTGTCATGTTTATTGTTCAAATTTGTATCGTTAATGTCTGGAGAAAAGCGGGTTTAATTTCCACGGAGTCATCTGGCACTGACCTCTGCCAGAAGTAGATGAACCCATGGTGTTTCAAACCTAATGCTCTGCAATCTTGAGTGACAGTGGGTGGCTCTCTGCCTTTAAAAATGTATATCCTTTTCAAATACACTTCTATCAACATACAGTGAAAGTACATCACTGCTGGAAAGAAATTGCCTTTTTTTAAAAAAAAAGAAAATACAACACCCTAACATTGTGGATAGCAAGGGAGGGGAAAAGTGAGTTGCATAATTAGCTTGATTGGCCAACGGAGGAGCAGTTCAAGGCTCCCCTGCAGCATTATAAATGTTAGTAATTATAGTAATGTTTTCTTCTTTTTTGCTGTGGCATGTTAAAATGCCAACTATTTATACATTTGTCGATAACACAAAGCCCCTGAGACTATGAGAGTGGTTTTTATATAGTAAATGAAAGGCATTTCCCAATGGCCCTCTCTGTTTTTCACATCAATATTTTATTAATCTAAAATCCATCCCCATCATGATTAAATAGCTGACTGAAATGTCAACATTTTGGTAAAATACACACATGCCATATTTTCAGTCCACAAAAATCCTTCAGAAGCTTGTCAACCCCCCACCGTTCCACATCCCCTGACCGGCCCCCCGAACCCTTGCCCCATCCAACCGCTCCTGGCTCCCTTTTCCCTGGCTGCCACCCTGGACCCTCTGCCCCTTATCCAACTCCCAGCCCCACCCCCTTACCCATGCTGCTCAGAGCAGCAGGACAGGCAGCTGCAAGGTGCTGACAGTGTGACAGCAGTGAGGGGAGGATAGAAGGGGAGATACGGGGGAGGGGCCTCCCCGGTCAGGAGTTCAGGGACCAGGCAGGACAGTCCCACGGGCTGGATGTGGCCCGCAGGCTGTAGTTTGCCCACCTCTGATACAGAATCATAGAACCATAGGGTTAGAAGGAACTGCAGGGGGCATATAGTCTAAACCCCCTGCCAAGGTGTAGGATTAGCCACTATAAGATTTCAAGAAAGTTTAAGGTTCATTATAAAAGAGGGAGTGAACAAGATTGTGTTCTTTCTTGTGCACCATCACCAGAAATGGTTACTGAGTTTCAAACTGTTTTATCTGTTGTGATACAGCATGGCCAGAGGGCAGCAGGAGAGTGTTAGAGGGAAGCCTTATTCCCTATAGAGGGAAGCAAGTTTACTAAAGTTGGGTGGAGCACCTGGAGCCAGTTAAGGCACCTGAAGCCAATTAGAGTAACTGAAGCCAGGCACATGATAAAAAACCCCCTGCTTCAATCAGTCAGTGAAAGGGAGTTGGAGCAGTTTGGAGGAAAGCAGAGGAGAGTTTGAAGAAGTGCTGGGGTGAGCTAAGAAGATCCAGACCATAGGTAAAGGGACACCTGGCTTGGGCAGAGAGAGGGCAGGAGGCCCCACAAACTGAAGAGTAGGAGAGGGAAGTAGCCCAGGGGAAGGAATAGCTAGTTCAAGTAGTTTACTGCTATCCTCAGGGCCCCTGGGCTGGGACCTGGAGTAGAGGGTGGGCCTGGGTCCCTCTCTCTCCACTCCCCTACTCTAGGATACTAGTGGGGTAGTTAATGCCCTGTTCAGGGGCAAGAAATGGTGCCCTGAACCCCCCACAAGAAGAGAAAGTGTGGGACCCATCATAATAGTACATGCAAATTTGCCACACTGTGCAGTACATAAGAAGTTGTAGGTTGCACAGATCCTAGTGCATAATTTGACAGTGGGTTTACACAGCTGTAACTAAGGATCTTAGCTGGCCTGTCAAATCTTTAGTAGTAGTGATGATTCACAAAATGGAAGAAATCTTTCTTGACACTCAGATCCCAGATTACAAGGTCAGCAGTTAAAAAAACAACAAAACTTTTGTATTTGAAATCCTGAGTCTCTTCGATAAAGAATCACTGAGATGCGACAAACACAAAATCCCATGTTTCAGTTTTTTTCGGCATCACTGTTCAGACTAGAATCCCACTACAGCGAATTCCCCCGTGATGTGGGTGTGACTGTGTACCCATAAGGCTTTATGGGGGGTGCCTATGCATATATGTATGATGTTACTGGAATATGGTTTTGCTACGTATGCCATGTAACATCTATATAATGGTAATGATCTGCTGGATCTGTTCATTCTATTTGTATGTATGTGTCTGTTTTGTATTCCAGGTTATGATTGTTGGCTATGTGCTTGGTTAGTTGTAAGTAGACTTTGGAAAGCAGCTGAGCAGCTCTCTGAGAAATGGCTAGTCTCAGTAAATCCCAATCAAGAACCAATCAAGCTAACAATGAACTTGGTAGATGCCCGTCCACACCCGAGCTTCCCCAGGAATGTGGCCTGGCTGGTGAGGAATGGAGTCTGGCTCATGCATGTGACTGGCGATGTGGCTCTGAGTCTCCATTTTACAGCTGGACTCTGCATGGGAAGGAGGAGGTAGTGTCCACCCTCAAGAGGATGTCTATATAAACCCTGAGGAGACCTTTCCATTTTGTCTTCAGGTGGCTCAAAGAACAGCCTCTCCACCCCACAAGGATACTGAGAGGAAACTGGAACAAAGGACAGTGACTGCAGGGGGTGTGTGAGTGATAGCTGGACCCAGACTAACAGAGAGATTAGTCTGAAAGAAGAAATTCACTGACACATCGGAGGGTGAAGCTTTTCACTTTATTAGTGTTAGATCTGTGTGTTCTATTTTATTTTATTTGGTAATTCACTTTGTTCTGTGTCTTACTACTTGGAACCACTTAAATCCTACTTCTTATCTTTATTAAAATTACTTTTTACTTATTAATTAACCTGGAGTACATGTTGGTACCTGGGGGGGCAAACAGGTGTGCATATCTCTCTATCATTATAGAGGGCAAACAATGTATGAGTTTGCCCTGTATAAGCTTTATACCGGGTAAAATGGATTTATTCAGGGTTTGACCCCATTGGGAGTTGGGCATCTGAGTGCCAGAGGCAAGAATACTTCCTACCTGTTTCCAGGCAAGCCCATAGCTGTTGGGGGACATGGCTCAGACCTAGCAGGGTACTGAGGTCCTAAGCTGTTTGGGCAGGAAAACAGAGGCAAGAGTAGCCTTGGCACATCAGGTGGCAGCTCTAAGGGGGTTTCTGTGATCCCAACCCGTCACAGTGGGTGGTAATACAAAATTATCCTCCTGTACAATGAATGTGAGTCATTTCAAGTTTCTGGATGCTTTCTTTTATTAACAGGGAATGGAGTTTGCAAGACTAGGGCAAATGTGGCAGAGAAATAAAATTTAGAACCAAATTACGCACTGATTTGCACAGAGTGTAAATCAGCAAAGAATTTGTTTTGTAAATCAGCAAAATATTCTGGAGAAATAAAGCACACTATAAAAGCTTGGAAGTCATATGTAGAAGAATAAATGTTTGTTTATGAAACGCCAAAAGAAAAAAGAATAAAACGAAGTGAGAGTGGGGAAAAATACTTTTCATAGTAAGAAAGCATTTTAGTATTTCAGGGGTCAAACATTTCAATGTTTTTTTTAAGTGCAAAGAACCCAACTGTTTGCATCTGCAGATCTATTCCTTTTGCAAGATTGTAAGAATCTGTAATATAGAATTATTATAGGAGAACACAAAGCCCCTTCAGCATAATAATGGTTTCAATTATTTTGAAATATGTTTTACAAATATTCTTTAGCTGCTTGCTGTGAGACACTAGTGTATGTAGCTGCTGTTAGTGTCCGGACTGCTGTTCCTGAGAGATCTCACATTTGATAGTCTAAGAATATATAATGGTTGGCTGAAATAAATGCCTCTATCTGAGGCCGTCTTTATTGCCGGTGTCATTAGATGCCAAAATGTATTGTTCCTTGGATATTCTAACTAGGAAATAATGGAAGAAACTCCATGTTTAAAGTAAATTATACCCAGTGCAAAGTAATAGCTGAGATTTGCTTTTGTTTATGATACAGGGCAGGCAATCACTTTTTAGAAGTACATAAATATGAAATATATAAATAACTCCAGTTTTTTGCGACATCCCTGGTCTTGGTTTTCTCTCCTCACTAATGTGCCTACTGAGACAGTGATGTGCCTTATATACACTGTATGTACAAATGTTTTGTTATGATGTTCAGGGCTACTGCACCTGTATTTCCTCACAGTGGTCCAGCAAGGGAACCCACTCTCTGATTTCCAGCTCCCTAGCTGCTGTCTTTCTTGGGTGTAGACCTCTGTTTCTCTCCTTTATGAGGGGGTTGTTTCTAGACTGCACAGTTCTCTGCCTTCGCAGTGGTAAGTGCTTTCTCTATCAAAACTGATAACAGAGTGATTGTCAACAGTTCTGAGTTAAATACACTGCTCTTTCTATGCAAACCTATTTTATTGTTAAGGAAAAAGCAATACACAAAAAACAATAAAAGACCCTACATGGATGCTAATAAGCTTACTAGAATTCACCCCAACCCTAACATATGCTCTGGCAGGAGCAATCTTTCAATAGCATGGCTGGTATAACACAGTTCTCAAGAAGGTAAGGAGGAATTTTAGGCTACTCTTATATTTGAAGAAGGTGAATACGCAGTTCATGGACACTCTAACCATCCACCTGGCAGCCTGCTGACAATGGCTTATCTGGGACCCAGGAAGCCCAGCCCCAATGTGAGGCTTAGCCCCTGAGGCCTGAATGATGGAGTACCAGGGCAGCTGATAGGACTGCCACCTGTTCCTGCTACTGGCCAAACAACTGGTCTTCTCCCTGGTCTGAGCTGTGTGCCTTGTGCTGCTTCAGCTTGATTTCCTGGCATCCCAACCTGATTTGACTTCTGGCATCTGACTTGTGATTCCTGACCCACAGTTTGGCTCCTGCCTCTGAACTTCTGGTTTCCAGACATGGCCTGACTCTCTGGTTTCTGATGAGTGATTCTGATCTCCAATTTGTCTTTTGCTTCTGATCTCCTGGTATCCTGACCCAGCCGACTCTTGACTCCTGTCTTGTGAGTCTGGGATCTGGCTCCTACTAGGAGGTCTGGCGACCCATGACCCAGCCAGATAGCTTGTTTGGACCATAATAATCCTATGGGACTGACCCCGGTTCAAGAAAGATGGACCCAGCAGCACCAACACAGCCACCAGAAGCATTCACCTCCCTCAAATCAAGCACTGCAGACCAAAGTTGGACAATTGATCTTGGACACTTGCAGGAGCAAGTGAGGCAGCTTGCTGCCAAGAATGCTGTATTGCTAATAGACTGCAATGCCTTGTCCTGGATAAAGGCCTGTGATTCCCTTGCCCGAACAATTTGAGAACCACTGATGGTTCTGGGGTTTAATGAACCAGTGCCACCTACTGTTTCTGATGCTTCCCCAAATCTATACCTCTGACCGGGCTAAGGTGGCCTTGGTAATTAGCCTGCTAACAGGAGACTCTTTAGACTTGGCCTCCTCGCTGCTGGAAGGCCATAGCCAGGTGCTTTCAAGCTGGGATGCATTTCTCCAATTCATGTGAACCATCTTCAATGACCCGCAGTGAGCTCAAATGGCCAGTGCCTTTCTGAGGGCTCTCTGGCACAGGCAAGGCACAGTGGCCTCCTGTGCAGCACACTTTCACTGCCTCACATACAGAGTGGAATAAAGCAGCACATCTGTACTTGTTCTAGTGGAGTTTGCAGGAAGAAATCAAAGATGAACTGGCCTGTATAGAGATGTCTAGGCCTAGACACCCTGGTGTACCTTACCATACATGCAGATACCTGCTGCAAGAACAAAGGGAGGAGGAAAGAGGTTCCTTACAGCCCCCTACCTGCATGCCATGACCTCATATTCTGTATCGCTTGCTGAACCTGTGCAAGTCTATCTGGCTTATCAATTACTCACCCCCATCAATGCAACCTGTGCTTTGACTGTGGTGAACCTGGCCATGCCATCTCGACCTGCCCAGTGCGAATGCCAATGAGCTCGGAGAAACAAGCTGGAACAGGTACAGTATGGGGAAACAGCCTGGGCCTTGACCAGCGTTCCCTCTAATTTTTGACAGGCTGTGTGCGCAAAAAAATCCTCCTGTGCAAACTTTTGTGCTTCTGTGCAAATTTTTGTGCATGCAGTGTTTTGCCGTGTGTGCGGGGTTTAGGACCTGTGTGCACGTGCACACGTGCACAGCTTAGAGGGAACAGTGGCCTTGACAGAAGAGAACATCCCCATATCTGACTCCTCATAGATCCTGACCTCATCCAGGGGCTTCTCTTTTGCAGGTGCCTATCAGTGCACATTCTGGGGGATCCCTGATAGATTCTCCTCCTACAGGACCTCATCAGTTTGGAATCAGTGAACAATTTTATGGCTGCATCTACAGCTCGGGCCCTACAGATTCCCCTGCTACATAAGGCCATGCATGACACAGTTGACACTATTGACAGTTCCTCACTGTCTTCAGGTGCAGTTGTGGGGGAGACAGTTCCCCAGGAAGCCATTATTCAAGGACACAGAGAAATAATACAATCCGGTGTGATCCATTCCCTTCATTTTGCTCTGATCCTTAGCACCACCTGCCTGGCCCTTCATAATTCTCTTGTTCATGGTGAAAACAGAAGGTCACTTTCCCATCAGAATTTGTTGATGGGATGGTCAGTGGTCAGTAAATGTTGCACCTAAAGCCAAGAAGACTCAAGTAGGTGCAGTTGCATGCATTGAGACACCTACATAGAGAAAAGTTCCACAGTTCCCTAAGTACCATAACTGCACGGATGTCTGTGAGAAGAAGAATGCAAAAAGCCTCTCCCAACATAGGGATTATGATTGTCCCATGGGTCTTCATCCAGGGGTGAAGATACCATGTGGGCAGATGTACACAATGTCAGAGCCTGAAGTGGCTGCGTTATGAGAATATTTCCAAAAGAACCTGGCTTGGGGCTTCATCTGCAAATCGACTTCTCCAGTCCTTCATGTAAAAAAAAGAATGGTAGCCTCCACCTCTGTGTTTGATTACCAAGCCCTAAATCAGATAATAATCCAGAAGCATTACTTCTTAGCCCTGATCTCTGAGTTGCTGGACTGTGTGGGTGGCCACCACATATTCACTAAACTGGATCTCTGGGGAGCTTATATTCTTGTCCATACCCAAGAGATGGATGAATGGAAGACAGCCTTTTGAACCTGCTGTGGCCACTTTGAATATTTAATTATGTCATTCATACTGACTAATGCCCCAGTGATGTTCCAGATCTTAATTAACAATGTGCTACAAAACCTACTGGACCAGTTTGTAGTGGTGTACTTATATCCTATATTAATCTTTTCAGACTACGTAGACCAACACATCACTCAAGTCTGCATAGTCCTGGAGAGACTAGGACAACACAGTCTCTACGTTAAACTTGCAACCTCATTTGATCAGAGCTCCACTGAGTTCCTGGGTTTCATCTCTCCATGGAAGGAATCAAGATGGATCAACACAAGTTCCAGGCTGTATGTGACTGGGCAGTCCCTCGCAATGTGTATAACCCATAATGCTTTTTCTCTTTTGCAAACTTTTACGGGATGTTTATGTCAGATTTTTCAAAACAAACTCAGCCCCTCACTGCCCTGCTGCAGAAAACCTGTTTGCTCAAGGCCTGGCATGCATTCATGCAGTTGAAGTTTGCCTACTGCTCCACGATTAGCCCACCCAAACATGATGCAAACTTTTGTTGTGGATGCCGATGCCTCCAGTACGATAACTTGGGTAGTCCTCTCCCAAAAACTTGGATCTAAGCAAACACTGCACCCTATATCTACTACTTGAGAAAGCTTAGCCCTGCTGAAACTATGAGAACTTGGCCAAAGAACTTCTGGCAAGTACGACTACCTTTTGAAGAGTGGTGACACTACTTGAAAGGGGCCTGTCCTCCAGACCAAGTGTTTACTGATCATAACAACCTGGACTATCTCGCAGGGTTAAGGTCCTAAATCAATGAAAGCTCTGGTGGGCCCTATTCTTCTTCCAGTTTTATTTGACCTAGACCTATTGCCCTGGAACTAGAAATGGCAAGGCTGATGTCTTGTCCTGAAGCTACGGCTTTGACCTACAAGGCCCAGAACCAGTCGTCGTTCTCCAGTCCCACACTTTCCTCAGTGCAATTTGCCACCAGAATCTGCTCATGCTCATCTGCTATGCCTTTGCCTCTGGAATCTGACTGACGAGTTGGTCATTATCAACAGAGAACCATATGACTCCTAGAAGAGGATCACATTTGCAAAGGACCACATCTATGTTCCCCTAGGACCTGCGAGAGTAGTGGTTCTTTAACTATCCCATGACTTCACCCTGCTAGGACTCCAATAATTAATAAACCCCACTGATTAATAGCCCATTTCTTCTGTTGGCCACCTATGTACCTCATGATCGAGACTTTTGTAGCCTTCTACCAGGTGTGTGCCTGGACCAAGATCCTATCCCAGAAACCCCACGGTTCTCTCCAGGCTCTGGGAGGCCACTTCCTTGGACTTTGTGGTGGAACTACCAGAATCCAGTGGTTTCATGATCATTCTGATAGTGGTAGATCGCTTTTCTAAGATGGCTCACTTCATTCCTTGAACAGGTTTACCCTCCACAGGGGAAGCCACCCAGCTCTAGAGAAACAGTGTGGAGTTGAGTGCATGACACTACTGATCCTCACTAAACTCAGCTGAAACCACCATCTTATCTCACAAAGGCCACAAAACAATGCACAAGTATTCCAGTGAGAACACTTTGGACCTGTCAGAGGAGTGACCAGAAGTTCAGTGTATTGCTTTAACACATACAAAATGAGAAATGATTGCCTATAATGGAGTACTACATAAAGGGATCGGGGGTTATAGTGGATCACAAGCTAAATATGAGTCCACCGTGTAATACTGTTGCAACCCCCCCACATTGTTCTGGGATGTATTAGCAGGAGTGTTGTAAGCAAAACATGAGAAATAATTCTTCTATAGTACTCCACACTGATTAGGCCTCAAATGGAGTGTTACTCGCATATTGTGTCCGGTTCTTGTTGCCACATTTCAGGAAAGAGGTTGATAAACTGCAAAAAGTCCAGAGGAGAGCAACAAAAATGTGTAAAGGAAAGATTGAAAAAAATGTTTGTTTAGTCTGGAGAAGAGAAGACTGAGCTGGGACTTGGTAGTTTTCAAGAACATAAAAAGTTATTACAAGGAGGGAGAAACATTGTCCTCCTTAACCTCTGAGGATAAGACAAGAAGCAACGATCTTAAATTGCAGCAAGGGTGGTTTAGGTTGGTTATTAGGAAAAAGCTTCCTAGCTGTCAGGCTGGTTAAGAACTGGAATAAATTGTCTAGGGAGGTTGTGGAATCTCTATCATTGAAGATTTTTAAGAGCAGGTTAGATAAATACCTGTCAGGAATGGTCTAGATAATATTTAGTCCTGCCATGAGTGCAGGGGACTGGAGTAGATGACCTCTTAAGGACCCCTCTAGTCCTACAATTCTATGACTTTCACTTCCATTTTAAATAAGTACAAATATAAATGGCTTTGTGTGTGCTTTATTTTTCCTTCTTGCACACCCTTAAGAGACTTTATAAGTCTGTCAAAAGATTTGTGAAATCAGTGAGTCATTTCCTTTCTCCTTACACTAAGCAGCAGACTGTTTAATGTGAAATCTTCCTGTGAACTTCAGAGGGCTGAAAATTATTAGCAATTTGTAGAAAGCAATGAGTGAAATGATGGATACCAGTGGCGTATCTACATGGGATATACATGTTCAGCATATACATTTTCACAATAATCTTATTAAAATACTGTAAATTGATAAACAAAACCTGTAAAACGGTAAACGTTCAAACACTACTGTGATTAAATTGGGTGAATCAAAGTACCAGATGCTATATTTGGTCATGTACCGTGCTGAGATTTTGTTGTTGTTACTGACATGCACAACAGCTGCAAGGATAATTTTTATGTTCATTATATTTACTGTGTTGCTGAGAGAATTAGAATTAGAAGCCTCTGAAGTACATCTTAAAAGGTTTTATTGCCCTATAAAAGACTCTCTGTCACTTTAAACTCCATTAGGAGAGCTGTTTGGGTTAGTAATGAGATTCTTCGGAAGAGGCCAAGACAAGAGAGTGTAAAGGTCTTATCCCAGCTCCTTGCAGACAGTAGTACATGTCATGCGATGGCCCAAGAGACAACAATCTCCATAAAGGTTCATTGAATTTATGGCTTTGGAACTGCAGTATGGATTCAGTTGGACCTGTGTTTGTCCCTTTGTTTAGAGCTTACAATATACATCTACCCTAAATTCCATGGTTGACAGGTAATATGTGATAATGATGAAGAAATATTTGCCTAAACTAGTGGTATTTGTACCCTATTTCTTTTGAAGCTGTTGCTGTGTCTGAGTTGTAAAATTGTTTCTTTTTTTTTTTTTTATTGCACATGACACAGTGGAGAGCTCAGCAATATATGAAGTACTTCACGGTAGGCCACCCAGTTCAGTGACAAACACAAAATGTTATTACAACCTTTCATGAAAAGCAACATAGATTGGCTTGCTCCCAAGCGGTGCTAAGCATCTGTGTCTCCCTTTATTAACTCCCAGAAATTAACACGAGTCCAGGTGCTCATTGTTATACAGAGTGTTAGCATGTATAAACAATCTTCCTTTTAAGAGTGGCCCCACAGACTATAATAGGCTATTACTTACACATAATCAAAAGGATTTTTCCTTTAGCTAATATGGTAGAGGTCTGTGGTCTTTAGTGTTGAAGTTCTATAGTTCAAGTTCTGCTGGCAACTATGGAAGTGTGTGTGTGTGGGGGTTTTTTGTCAAATTTTTCAAAAAACCCCACCAGTTTTCACTTTGTTTGAAATTTTTTACGTTTTGCCCTTTGTGGGAATTTTTTTTTTGTAATTTTTGCTACATTGTCCCCTTTTCCCTTTCTAAACGTCTTCCCCACCCCCCGTCCTTTTTTTCTAGTGGAAAATGGGAGGAGTAATAGTTTAAAAAAAAGAGAGAGAGAGCCAGATGATGTGGTGGTGGTGATTGGGTGGGGGAAAGTAAAGAGACTGGGATATTTTTTGACTTTTTTAATGGAAAATTTCAAAACATTTTGACTCTCTCTCTTCCCCCCCCCCCCCCGAAATTTTTATTCAAAATGTTGTTGGAAAACAAACATTGTCAGCCACTGTCACAGGGTCTGCACAGGTCTGTGTCCTTGCCCTGTGTTCTGGCCAACAGAAATAAAGGTCTTCACACCCCCTCTCGGTGTTTCACCTACGTGTCCTTTATTTACAGTGCATAGTCATTGTCTTCAGTGCAAGAAAAATGCTCTCACCAATCCCCCAACAGTTACCCTCTCTGTCCTGGTTCCTGGGTCTCCAGGCCCCTGAGGCACTTTGCCTGCAGCAAGGAGACAGCTTAACAGCCTCCTATTCCCTTCCCTAGCCTCAGCTGTGTCTATTTAGCCCAGCCGAGTGCTGTGAGCTAGCCCTCATTAGAGCTCCCAGCTGGGCTCCCTGCCGGCTATTCCAAGCCTCTGCTCCTGACCCTCCTGCCAGAAAGCCTGCAGGGGCAGGGCGTTCACGGGGTTTTACTCCTGCCCTGCCACAGCCACAAACACATTTTTCATCATATTTTTTGACTAACTCTAAATTGTGATGTCATGTATGTATGGTTTGTTTCCTCAGAATCAGTTAGGATTAGGCCTTATGCTATTAAATTTTCTGTGTAAACAGCCCTTTTTATTTATTATTATGTAGAGCAGACTTACAAATTGCTACTTCTCCATTCACTTGAAGCAATCAACCAGTTCTGTTAGATGTTCATTGTTTAACAAACAATGTCATCCTCATGATAAAGTGTGGATTGGCATCTTCTGCACCTGGGCTACTCAATTTTCAATGGAAGTCTTGCATGGCTGGTAAAAATGCCTGCCACCTGCAGTCCATTTTCAGTATATATTGTTGTCTGTTCTGCTTTGTTGCCTTAAGTGGAGCTACATCAGTTTTAAATTTGCTGAGGATCTGGCCCTGAACACTGAATGTTCAAAGCAGGGTATGATGGCTGCAGAATGGGTCGTTTCAGGACTTGCTCCCTGTTTGCACAAGCACTGCTACCTGATTTGCATCCTCAAATTCCCCTTTGCGCACACAGATGTTACCCTGCATGGGTGCAAGTACCTGTTGAGCCCTGCTTTGAAAATCCATCCCTATTTTTCCATTCCAAACCAGACCAAATTTATTTCTGAGCTTAGTGTCATTTGCTAATATATCAGATTTCGTTACAAGTTATTCATTTATTAATTGGTTGGAACCAAACAGGAGGATATCTTTTCCACCCCCATATTGTATGTAAAATATCTTGACAGTTAAGTGCTCTCCTAGCCTTGTATTTTTATTGGAATCTCCTGATGCCTCATGCAACGTGTGAAGTATTTCTTTTTGTTATCTATCCATAGCTACTCAGCAAGAACTAGGCATGTGAAAAAGATACAAAAGATCTCTGTTTCAGTAGTTATAAAATGAGCTATAGACTTAGTTTTATGTCTTCCTTTACATTAAACTGTACATTTCAAAATATATCACTCAGAACCTTTCCTCAATGACAGTCATTGCTGTGGGGGAAAGAAAACCCACCCAGTTTAATCAAAAGGAGATTATTTTGTCATGGCCAAGAGTAATAGAATGACTTACAGCCACTGTTTTTCTTCGCTGTGGGCATCACTGAATATAAATTGAGTATGCTTCAGCAGTTAATGACTGTGTAGGAATTGACAACTTTCCTTAAAGGTACTTTAGACCTGTCTTCTGACAAAATCTATTTTAATATGTGCCTGCCTTACTGGGGATTTTTCAATGTTTTCATAAAAATGCATTACTTAAAATGAAGCAGCATACAGATGTATGTCTATCAATCTATATATGTGTCTGTCCTTTCACAGAGAGATTAAGGGGGGTGGAAGGGAGCAAGGGGAAGTGTCTGCATTGGCTGACTGTTATGGAGTATATTTTCCATGCATAGGGAAAGAAGTGAAAACTCACTTGTGCTCTGTAACTTTGAGTTATCGTGTTTAACTTTGTGAGTAAAGATGGAAGTCAGAACAACACCCAGCACCCCAAATTATACATTTTTTTTTCTTCTCCATCGTTCTCGTTCCTTTAGAAAAGTTTTCTAATGTTGTATCCTGACTCTTTTTGTGAAAAAAATGGGCACTATTAAAGAAGCAAGATGACTTGGCTGGCTGATGCTACTCTACACTGTCTAGAGGAACCTTAGTGAAAATCTTGTAGAATGACCAATACATTAAACATAAACACTTATGGACCTGCACACAGAGGTATCCTCAATACTGCCATTCTCTGCATAGGACATAACTGCCATTTTCAGATAACACTCTGTAGCAACCCTTGGTCAATGTTGCTTTTTTCACTGCAATCATTGGTTATTTGCTATCACTCTCCCTACAGCGTAAATGACCTCAATAGCAAACAATAAGGGTAATGGCCTGGTCCCACATCCCTAACACTTATGAGTAATCAGAAAGTCAATGGGAAATATTTGCATGAGTAAGGATTTACTCACATGGGTAAGGATTGCAGGATTGGGTGCAAACTGATTACTTGGAAGAGGCTGGAAATATGGCTATTTAGGCAAGTTCTCAGTGATTGTGTTTGGATCCACATTTACATTATGGTTTAGGATCAGGTTTGAGCTCAGAGTTGATTTAAGGCAAGGGGTCAGGTTTACATTTAGCAGAACTTCTCAAAGGCCTTGACCACTGGTTTATGGATGGTAGAACTATTCCATTTACTAACCCCAGATTCCCCCAACAAAATCTCAGACCTAAGGGCCACTGCCTGTGAAGATCTCTCTATCTATTCCAGCAGAAAGCTCAACTAAATACCAGACAGCTTCAGGAATGAAAGCCACCAATCCAGAGCAGAGTAGATCTAGGACCATTTTACCCTCTAAGGAAGGGTAAGTTTGCTCGTGTCTGGAACACATCAGGAAAGGGATGTTATGGCTGTGTGTTCCGACCGAGGTGGGGAGGGAGGAGACTGGATGGAATGAACTTGTGGCATCATGCAGCCACACACTTGGAACATGCTTAGGTGCTTCTGGATATAAAAAGGGGAAGATCATCACAGTATCCCAAAATTTACTGGGTCCCTCCTACAAAAGATATGCAGACATGATTCTTGACCAGCGATCTGACAAGACAATATCAGACATGCCATAGGGCTTAGTCCCGCTCCATTGAAGACCAGGATCAGACCTGTTATGAAGGGGCTAATGAGACAATAGAGAGGTAGAAGAAGGAAGGACAGGGTAAGAGAATGCTGTAGTTTAGGAAGGGCTAATTTGTTTGAATAAAGTAAATAAATGTCTTATTTGCTAATTATTTGTAGGCTTCAAGGAGGAAATGGGTTTTGAAGAGAGAATCTCCTGTCTCTCCTTTCTGATGACTAGTTGCTCTTGGCATCAGTACAAAGACATAAGCCCTGGTGAGCAGGAAGAGGAGGGGCTTTTGGTTACTGTGTTAGTTTATTTTTCTGAAGTACCCACATGTTCTGAGTTGTGGCACTCTGCAAATAAAATGCTGGATTCATTACCAGGTCTCTTCAACTGTATGGCAGTGTAACTGCATTAAGTTCAACAGAGCTGCACTGGCGTTAAAGCCGAAGTGAGGGTGGTAATGAGCTAAGCCAAAAATTATGATTGCCACCATGCTGAGAACAGGGAAATATGTTCAATTACAAATGCACATTAAGGTGGGTAATTCTGTTTTTATTTAACTTAGCTCAATGGTTATAAATTCTTTTGTTCTGTGGACTGATGGTGAAAGATCAAAAAGACATTTCAAACTTGGACTTTTTCATGAAATGTGTTTTGCTGACTGAGGAGGAGGTGGTTAGTATTTCACTGTGCCTGTGGCCCAGTGATGGACTAACAAACTACAAACAAAAATGTTTGAGCTCTTTAATATTATAATACCATTTAGCATCCAGACTCTTTAGAGCCAGGCTCATGGAGATTAGCCTGCCACCTTGCTTTCTGATCTTTCTTGAATTGCTTTACTTCCTGTGTTATCCTAATCTCTCTCTTCCCTCCCACCCCTTCTGCCTCATTTACATTACAAAATGAAGATTTATAATTTTTGGAGGGGAAAGGGGATTCAAAAAATGTCATGCAAATAAAGTCTAGCATTGGTACAGCCCAGTTTTTGCCCCTAACATTTTCCTTGTTTTGTGAAATTTTTAGACAATTACATTTTACTTATCAAATAATGCAAAGAGAAATACACTGCTCTTGCAAGAGTGTTATGCTTATGAAACTTCAAAGAGAAACAGGCGTGCATTGTGACCATTTGTGACATTTTTCGTGGAAGAACATCAGATGGGAGAGAACTTTATTGGACCAGAACCTGGGCTCCAGTAAAGTGACCTGTCTCACTGGAGCATCATGAACCAGCCTTAAAGCTGCCCTTACACTGCTCCTGGGTCTTTCTGTGACACGGGAGAATCTCGTATTGGTATAGTTGGTTCTACATCACTCTCTTCTGCACTCTTTGTGATGGGGTGTTCACCCCACATTAGCCCAGAGAGGGGTTAAGGTGTCCCAAAAGGGGCCAATTAACCTTTCTGGTTGCACCTGACAGGAAGTATTGCATCAATACTTTTTGTTAGTCTTTAAGATGCCACAGGACTCTTTGTCGCTTAAGTAGATTGAGTTTCTCTGGTTTCTCACAGGAGGGTAAATGTTCTTGATCTCAGATTATTTTTGTAGCTCTTTTCTGAACCTTTTTCAATTTGTCAGCGTAGCATCCTTTTTTTAACCAGACACCAGAACAGGATTCCCCCAGTAGTCAGGGCTGTATTTAGGGGCAGACAACCAAGGCGACTTCCTGGGGTGCCGAGCTTGGCAGACACTGGGCTCCAGGTGCTGTTTTTATTGCTAGCAACAAAAGGGGAAATAGAATGTTTGAAGTAAAATGTTCCAGGTATTCCATATGTTAATTCATTTTTCAGCAACGTCCTAGAATGTTCTGGATCTTTGGAGAATGTCATGGAACCTTTCAGACTTTCTAAGAACTACATTTTCCTTGGTTTGTATTTATTCATGCCATATATAAACAAATAAGATTTACATATCTTCGTGTGCAAATGTATTGTCTTGTATGACAGGGATAAATCATGCATTCATATTGTCCATCAAGGTAGTGAAATAAGCTATAAATGTAATAAAAAATAAGATATTCAGAAGTTTAACATATGGAGGGAGTATGTGAACCAAAGGCGCTCCTCACCTGGGACACCATTTGGTCTAGAGCTGGCTCTGCCAACAGTCTCACTTATTTCATATACAGTGTCAATAACACCTTCCTACTTCTATTTGGTATTCTCTGTGCTTATATATCCAAGGATTGTGTTTTCTGTCTTAGCCAATGCATTGGACTTAGGAGCTTATGTTCAGTTGGCTGTCCATTGTACCCAGGGCCGGCCCACAACATTTTGGCGCCTGAGGCGGGGAGCTCAAAGGACGCCCCCATGTGCTCTTGCCTGGGCCAAAATTTTGAAAGGTCTCTTGTGCCCTCCTTCCTCCAGCACAGCACTCCACCATCTCTGCGCATCTAGAGCGGAGAGAATACATATGCACCAGCAGAAGACACAATTTTCTACACTCTGGGTCCTAGTGGCGTCCCCCACTCCAGTCTGGCACCTGAGGCAGTCGCCTCAGTTCGCCTTCTGGTAAGGCCAGCCCTGATTGTCCTCTTAGATAAGCAGATCTACACAATGGGCCAAACCCAGAAGTCCTTATTTAATTTTTACTCAGTCCTTATTCAGGCTAAATTCTTAGTGACATTGCCAGAATGTTCAGTAAATACTGAGGGCCAGATTCGGATTGACCCTTAGGTGGGCATGCTCTGTACGGGGACGAGTGCAAGAAGCCTCACCGGTCTGAGCTGCCCACATAAGGGTTAGGCAGAATTAGCTAGATATATTCAGGAGTGCAGGGGCTGCTCTCTGATCTCTGTGCCACTTGAGTGCCTGGCATGCCAAAAAAAGTGGAGTGGAAACAGGGCCATGTCCTTTATTTACACTGGCCACTTGAACTGTTTGTCAATGTTGTGGAGGGAGATAGTAAAATGCACTGCTCAAAGGGATGTAGCAGCATGCTCAGTGCCTCCATGGCACACAGGAGGAGTCAGAAGGCTTTTCTTTGGGTGGTGCAATTCTGCATTGCCCTCAACACAGACCCCTGAAGTAGATTCAAGCCCCAACTAAGAGCTTAAAGTCCTGCAGTGAGAGGGGTGCTTCTATGGAGGTGATACTGACCATTCTCAACCCCCTTGGACTGAAATGAGAGTGGAGGAGGCACAATGACACTTCCTACTGGGCACTCCCTGCCTTTTGGGATTAGTCTCTGTGCACCTAACTGTCTTTAGTTACATGACAGTGCAGATAATAATGACAACTGTTATTGAAAGAGCTAAACCAGAACGTAGCACCTAATGCTTGATATTTACATAAGAAAATACAGTGGTTAGCTAGTGTGGATGTAAATTTGGCAGCATATATTTTTCTGCCTATTTTCCTCTGTGTTTATAGCTGACAGTTCTTTGTTGCTTTTTCCCCATGCACTGTATATAGCATTTGCCTTATCATTAATAGTGGTACCTGTCATCTTCTCACTCAATGACAATCCTCTTGCAGAATAAACTGCAAGAGGGAAAAGTAGCTCAGAAATTAGTTTTGTGGAACAGGAGATCAGTTCCTTTAAGGAATATTTTTTCAGTGAATTAAGATTAAATTAACGGTAGTACTTAGATCTCCAAACTAAACAGGGTGAACACCTGGGTACAACAATGATGGGTGCATTTCAAATGCCTAAAACAAATTGCTGAACAGGAGTGGCAGCAACCACTACAGTAAAGCTTATGTAAGAACTTCCCTGTTTTCCGTCCCATAGAACTTTTTAAAGCTTTCACTTTTTGAATGAAATTTTCCATGCTTGTTCCCTGTTGGTTGTGAATTTTTGTTGAAATGTTGAGCCAAAACAGTTCAGCTGTTTTTAAAATATGATAAGAATAAAACCAAAACACTTTCCCCCTGATACACTCCATTCTAACAGGGCTTGATCCACCTCCTACTGTAATCAACATGAATCAGTTTATGCCCATAAATGAGCTCAACAGGCCAAATAGAAAAGCCCTATATCCCTTAACCCACCTCCCATCCTTCAGTCTGGAAGATGAATGTGCTTTGAAATATCATTGGAAGTTCAAGGAAAGAAGTGGGGAAGATTTGTGGGGCCTTCATGGAGAATACCCTACCATCGCCCCTTCCTTTTAAATCAAGGAATCTCCAGCTAACAACCTCCCCTGGTAGTAACTGTAAAACATTATCTGGGGGGTGGGGGGAGAGAAAAAAGGGAGAAACTTTTACAAGAGTCGTAATGATTTAAGAGCAGTGAGACTGGTAAGTCAATAGAATATGTGTTTCCATTTAGAGATGGTCAGATATTTTTTGCTGAAATGGATTTTTGACAAAAATGCCATTTTGGTGATATAAAAATACAGAAAGTGTCCTTTTTGATAACATTTCATTTAAAAAACCCTGATGCATTACAATGTTGAAATATTCTGTTCTGATATTTTCAAAATGGAACGTTTTCTCTCTCTTATTGAGTTTTGAAACAACATTTAATTGTCATATACTTTAAAGAAAGTTTTAAAAGGTCAACATCTGAATGCATTGTTTAGATTTTACCAAAGGAAATAATCTTTATTGACCCCAAACAAATATTTATTCAGAATTTTGATTTCTGGGAAGTCTTAAAATTTTTTGCACTCCAAAATCCTGTTCCCATCCAGATGTACTCCAAAGTCCATTTGGTGAATTTGAAAGCTAATCCATTCCAAAGCATTGGCTGGTGGGTTTTCCATCTAGAGAGAATTTCAGAAATGTTGAGGTTAACCAAATAAGAGATATTTGAGGGAAAAAATATTTTACCTTTTGAAAGGTTGTCCAACATTATTTGAGAAGGCCTCATCCAGCCTAGAAAATTATTCTGATCATTTGTCCACAGGCAGTTAAGAGTTCAGCGTGATTGTCTGTCTGACAGGAAATGTGGTTGTCCCAGTTTTGGGGCTTTGGCTTCACTGCTGCTGTGATTGTCTGATGCCACTTCTCAGCATTCTGCTTGTTTTGTATTATACTGTTGTGCTAGAGTTTCATTTTTATTCTATTGTTATTAGTGTCCGACTTTTACTTGGACTTACGTTTCATTTTTCCAGTGCTTCAATGTAAATTAAAATGCCATGGCCACTACCAGTCTGAGCCATATGAGAGACTATGTAATAGCTTATTTTAAATTTGAGTAAAACCCACTCTAATTTCTAAATAATATATTAAAAAGTCTTTCACTCCATCACTATTAATATAGGTGATCCAAGATAAGGCTATTTTTGCCTGCAATTTGCAGAGTATTTTAATATCTGAGATTGATATTTTTTTTTATTGTGTAAGCCAATGTTAAACACAGTGGCCAACTTTTGGATGATCTCATCTTGCATTCTGAGGAGAAATCTAGTAAAAGGAGCATCTTGTAGAAAGTAATACACTTTATGCATTTCACCTGAGCAGCAGAACAGTCTCTCTCTCTCTCTCTCTCTCTCTCTCTCTCTCTCTCTCATATATTATATTAATATATATAATATAAATAAAAATAGAAAAAAATTAAAATTGGTGGAATAGGGAGAAGATGGGTGGTATTGTACCGAAGGCCCTTGGACCTCAAGATGTCCAGGTTCAATCCCCAGTTCTGCCATACATTTCTTCTATGAGGTTGGCCAAGTTGCTTAATTCCTCCCGTGTAAAATAGGGATAATAACACTTTGTCAAGATGATAGACTCCTTGGAGCAGGATGTTGCTTACTCTGTGTATGTACACATTGAGACCCTGATCTCTTTTGGGGTTTCTGGGCACTATTATAATTCAAATATGTTCTTAATAGCAAAGGTCCCATTGACTTCAATGTCAGGATCAGACACACAGTAGAGATGTGGAACAGTCCTTGACATTTGAAGATTCGCACATCACGCCATTGAATTGTTTCCATACCACCTCCATTTTTTTTCCTGTTATTTCTCAATGTCCTTGAAAGTTTTTATCTTAACACACATTGCCCAGCTGGAAATTCCTGGATACAGCTGCTTAGAGAGTCTCTTGTGTCTCCCAGTACAGAAGAAATAAAACTGTTATAACAAATATAAAGTGAACCCTTCACTGGCCATAGACAGACCCTGTAGCTCTTTCTGTCTCTCTAATGCTTGGACTGATTACTCCTATTTGCACCGTGTTTGATCCTTGCTTCTCTTCCTGCCCTTATACCTTGCCTCCAATCCTCAGTGATCAGTCCTGGCTCTGACCCCAGCCTCTGACTCCTCACCCTCATTCTGACCCTTCACTGTGGCATTTGCTTTTGACTTTAGCTCTGAACTCACAGCTTTAACCCCTGTTTCTGGCTCTGGTAAGTGGCAGTTGACTCTAGCATTAAGCCTAGCTTCATCCCACAATCTGTATATCTGCTCTGCCCACTAGACCTGACTGCCTATATCCTGGCCCATAACAAAGGCCTTCAGAGAGGAGAAACCATTGTTCATCGCTACTCTCTAAGTTCACTTCACATATCACTGGTATGACACTTTGGTCAATGTTTTGGGGCTGATTCATATGTTATCCAAGCTAGTACACCCAGCTCTAGTTAATTAATATCCTATCACACTAGAAGAGCGTAATATATTTAAAATAACTTAAACTTAATTTCCAATAAAACTGCATTCTGATACATGGTTGACTAAACCCTTTCCCAGTACCAGTGAGTGATTACTGGATTTTCCAAAGCATATGTTGAATACCATGTAGTCACTGCCTCTGTCCTGATGCAGAGAAAAGAACTGCATATAAGGAGCATATAGTCAAGTGCAAGAACATAAGAAATTCTTGAAACTTCTAAATCTGTGATGAAGAAGAAAAATTTGCTCACCAAAATGAAAATCATCTCTAGGAAAGGGTGGGACAGATTTATCGAAACTAGAAACTGTAAAAGATCCAAAGGATAAATGTGTTCAGCTTCCTGGTTCTTTAATGACTTGCCTAATGCTATAGAGAGCAGAATTTTCAGGTCTGTATGTGATACTAAACAGGGGGAAGAAAAACCCCAAAATGAACAATGAAGTTAGTCACATATGGACATAAATCATGTAGATGCTTTTTTCTAAGAGACAAATGTTGAATGTAGAAACAAATTCTGGCACCAAGAATCCAACAAGGTAACAAATAGAGAGGTTCCGTGGCATATTACTAGGAGTCTGAAATAAATTTGGGAGTTGTTATTGGAAAAATTCCCCATGGCCTTCAAGCCACTGTGCTTCTGTATTGAAGAAGGCAAGAGAATTGCCAGAGAAATACAATATAAATCAAAGAAGATAGTATTATTGTATATAAAGTAGTTAGAAGGCACTGAGAGTACTATAAACAACAGCGAACATCACATCTTAGAAAAGATGTAAGTGCCCACGAGGGCGCAATATTGAGCAGACAGATTTGGTCACAGGGGTATTTGCGTGAGGAACTTAGGAATGTTTTAAATGGTAAAGGGAAGATTTTTTGCTGATGTATTTAAGATTTTCAAAATTATATGTAAAAGATTAGTAGAATAGGCTCACCCTGAGCTTCCAATTATTCATCAGATGAATAGCACCTGCCTAATGAAATACAAGGGCTTTGGCAAGTATTCAAGGGGTTACTTCTTGTTTGTCCACTTGTCCAGCCCTTAATTCCATTGGAACTCTGTGACCAGACAATACCGTCCACTTTTAGCCATTGAAAGGGTGAAAAGAGTGGAAAACTTGCTCAGATTGTCCAAATCTGTTGCAGAAGAATAGTTTAGCTAAGTGACATTATGCCCTCTGACCTGCAAAAGTCCCTCAAGCGCAGCTTAATAGGGCTCCAGGTGTTTGTGGTAGAATAGAGCAGGAAGGGGTTGGAATCAGTCAAGATCTACTCTATGTAGGAATTACAAAGCTATAAGAAAGAATCAGTCCTGATCCTGACAGGGTTAACTCCTATATATTTCTGCTCTGCATGTCCCAGCCACCTTGCCCCAGTCATGGACAAGGATGCAGGGACAGTGGAGCTCCTGAGGAACCTGTATTCTCATAAGGGACATGAGTTTTCTTGTGCTCTGAGATCCAAGTGATTTCTACAAGCAACACCTGTTCAGCTAGAAGCTTGTGGTACCAATGATGGGCTATCAGACACTGCCTGTATGGGGGCAGGGAGATGATGAAGTGAAAACACTGCAGTCTCAAAGCATTTTGAATTTAAATCGGACCTTTCCACAGCAATTTACAGGAGTGGGCTGTGATTCATAGTTCTATAGATTATAAGGCCAGAAAGCACTCTTGTGATCCAGTCTGACTCCCGTATAATACAGGATATAGGACTTCTGTAAATTAATTCCTGTTTCATCTGACCCTATTAATCCTAGTCCCTTCCCTGTTTGACTCCTTTGACTTTACTGGTACAGTGGAGCCCCGCTGTAATGCGACAGATGGGATCCATAAAATCCCATCGTGCTAAATGTGGGGTTGCGTTATAGCGGGGCCCCACTTCCTGGCAAGCGGGGGGCTGCGCTTCTCTCCCTGCTGCCCAGCAGGGGAGAGAAGCTGCGGCCTCAGGCCTGCCAGGGACAGAGAACTGCGGGGCTGCAGGCTGCAGTCCCGGAGTTCTCCGTGGAAGCCGCTGCCCACCCGCCTGCCAGGGGCAGGGGACACCGGCGCCTGCAGCCCCGGAGTCCCCTGTCCCAGCAGGCATGGGGGCAGCGGCTTCCAGGGAAGCCTGCTGGAAGCCACTGCCCTGCGCCTGCTGGGACAGGGGGA
>ML677347.1:3190169-3246269 GCA_007922305.1 Dermatemys mawii
GCTTCCACAGGGAACTCCCAGGCTGCAGGCTGCAGCCCCGGAGTTCTCTGTCCCTGTAGGTGGGGGCTGCAGCTTCTCTCCCATGCTGGGCAGTGGGGAGAGAAGCTGCAGCCCCCACCTGCGGTCTGAGTTCTCTGTCCCTGGCAGGGGAGGCTGCAGCTTCTCTCCTCACTGCCCAGCAGGGGAGAGAGGCCGTGGCCCTTGCGCCTGCCGGGGACAGAGAACTCAGGACTTGGGAGCCACGGTATAACCGCACTATAACCGAACTCACGTTATAGCAGGGCGCATTATATCGGGGCTCCACTGTATTACACCAAGAATAAATTTGGCTATTGTACCTAACAGGAATATCCTGAAAAAGTTACAAATTACAATTTCTTCCATAGCTCACTAAGGCCTTTTCTGTGCATGCTCTTTTTTAAATGTCCCACCTTTCTTCTACTTCTGGTGCAGATCCACTGAGAGCAGCAGGCAGGGATAGCTAGTATAGAGACACAACCAGCAGCCTCTGGCCTATTAACAGTTACATCAGCCAGAACTTGTCTTAGCAGCATCAGACAACGTACTGCTGTAAAATGTTCGCAGGTGGATTCTGTTAGTGTTCCCACCTCTGCTAGCACCTGTGAAGCTGCAACTGTGGGAGATTTTAAGAAAAAGGGTGAAGCAACACAGGCTGCTTGGCCAGGGTTGATATGTGAGCTAAATGAAAGTCTAAATTGAAGAAGAGCCAGTTTGAGAGTGTTATGTAGAGAATGTAGTAATGGTTGCCTTGCAATGAAGCCACAGTAATACTTCACAGTCTGCCCCACGTTGTGTTTAACTCAGACACTGTGGTTCCTTTCTCCAGACCTGAAGAAGAGCTCTGGGAAGCTCCAAAGTTATCCCTTTCACCAGCAGCAGTTATTCCAATAAAAGATATTACCTCACCTGTCTCTCTCTGATCCTGGGACCAACACAGCTATGCCACCATTACAAATAATAAGACTTAGCACTAATATGGAACTTTTCATTTTCAAAGGCCTTTAAAACCCCCCAGATGTTTTAAAGTGTGAAATGAGTCACTGTAGCAGTGTTTTAGGGGCATTAGCTAGTTCACAATTCCTCTCTAAGGGTACGGCTACACTACCTGCCTGATTGGTGGGTAGCACTTGATTTATCGGGGACTGATTTATTGCGTCTCATCTAGATGCGATAAATCGATCCCCAAATTGACTCCTGTACTCCACCTCGGCAGGGAGTAAGCGGAGTTGGCAGGGAAACTATTCGTGTAGCTGAAGTTGCGTATCTTAGGTTCACACCCCTGCCTCTCCCGGCCTTGAGGTGGGTAAGAATTATTATCTCTGTTTTATAGATGTTACATAATGTGTCCTTGGCCACATAAGGAGATGACATTTGAGTTGGGATTAGAACTTGGGCGTTCTTAGCTTCCAGCCCATCCACTCTCAGGCTTGGTCTATACTAGCAGGGGGAGGGGGCTTGACCTAAGATACGCAACTTCAGCTACATGAATAACGTAGCTGAAGTCAGCACATCTTAGGTCGACTTACTTGGCATCCTCACAATGGCAGTGGGTTCCCCCATCGATTCCGCTTGCTCCTCTGTGCGAGCTGGAGTTCCAGAGCTGATGAGAAGCGCCTTTGGGGATCGATTTATCGCGTCTAAATAAGACACAATAAATCGATCCCCAATAGATCGATCACTTTAGAGCTAGAGTCTGACTGCCTTTTAAACCGATGTACAGTGAGAGGGTGAGGGATTAAGGAGCTTTCTCTCCAGTCTTTCACAGACTAAGAGCAGGCCAAGATGAAAACCTGACACTCAGGAGGGAACAGGGTTGCTTCTGAGATGCTTCCTATCAACGCAGAAGAGACAGGAAGGGATGCAAACAGGAGAGTAAATATGAAAAGCCCAGACTCCAACTGCCACCCCCCACACTGGCTAGTGAAGCTGGCTGCATGGTGAAGAGTAGGCTTCACCCTTTGTAGGGATCTAACTGTTTGTGCTCTCCTCAGTCACTCTGGGAGGCTAAATGCCTTTGGTGCTCCCACTGCAGGATAGTTCCTAATAGCAGGTCAAATATGATGTCTAAAAATACTAATATCAGTAACAATACAACTACTTATGATAATAGGCCAGACCTTTTGGGGTGGGTAGTCCTGTTGCTTTGGAGTATAGAAGCTCTCCACCCACTGGCATTTGAGGATTCAGAGCAGCTGTTCAGCTGCTGTGCTCTTTGGACCCGTGTAGTCCCAGAGAGAAGGTAACAGCACGTGTAAACTTAGGGGACCACTGCACCAGCCCTCTTCTGCTTCTGTATCCTGCACATATATTGATTCAAATGCACTGCTTGTGTAGCTGGGCCTGGTTCCAGTGGAGCAAACAATCGTGGTCAGTCATGAAATGCATGTCGATGTTATCTCCCTTCCCTCATAAAACAGGCTCTGCACAGGGAAAAAAAAATTTGAAGAAACACCCTTGGGAAACATTTACCTGCCCAGGTGACTAGAAGGCCTGGGACATGTACTCTTTTTGTGTCCCTGTGTATGTTTATTCTGTATTAAGCTAATACAGTGGGGAATGGTACCTGTGATAGACTTCTACCTCATAAACTGTCATCTTGGCTTGCTTGTAGTGCTGTGCTGCTGTAAATTCAGTGTTGCTGTTTTCAGCAATTTTTATCATGAGCTCCTCGTCTTTCATAAAGCCCCCAACTGTTGCAATCACATTAGTACCTGAAAATCTCCCTAAGAAAGCTGAATTTCTAGACCTTATGGCTGAAGAGGAACACTTGAACATGTGAACACTGATGTTTCCAAAACCAGCTGTTAAATAGAAAGAACCCTACAATTGTTATTTTTTTAATTTAATGACTTTGTTGGGAGCCTGACTCATGATTTTTGACTGTTTGGGGTTGGCAGTAGTGTAAACTAGTTAAATAAAAAAGAGCCACCCTTATAAATGGATGCTTTTTTGAAACCCAAATGGTGTGATTCTCAGTCAATTCGCACTGACCGCATATTTGGCACTCAAGCACTCACTAAAACTGATCCAATATCTGATTATTTTAACACAAAAAGAAAACAGCACTTCGGAACATACAGGAAGATGTTTACTATATAGTGGTGAAATATGTGACATAAATCTATGTACAACAAAACTGGCATGACAGGTAATTTGTAACCTAATTCAGAAAAGACAAATAGCAATAAAAGATAATATATAGCTTCATTTTAAAACTGTCAACCAAAAGATTAGCTAAGGTATAAGGTAATTGGTTTTCATGTTCTATTAAAATCTGCTAAACAGTTATTTTTTGCAAAAAAAAATGCTTTCATATTTGTGAAACAAACCATCAGTGATCTATGCAGTGATGCAGAAGTTTTTTTTTATTAGAACTACTTTTACATCTGAAGTCAGAATATTCAGTTAATTTTTGGCATTTTAATTTGGGGCAGAAGAGTCTAGTACTTCAATGTAATCAGACAGGAATATCTGAAGGGATAAACTAGTAACATTATTAAACTTGTGAGTTACATTACCCTAGAAGTAAAGTAATACAAATAGACAGTGAAATATCATTAAAAGGTTGCACCACAGGTGGTAATACCTTGTTTACAGGAATGAGGTTCAGATATACCATCTTTGGATTACTGTAATGTAAAGTGAAACAACTTATGAAAATAACATTGAAGATGGAGTGAGTCTTCTAAATAAGAGAAAGATATTAGCAGTTTTCCCTTGCTTACATTTATGGACCCTCACTGACTCTGAGGTTGCAAATATATAACAGATCTTTCCCAGATTTCTAAGCTTATGTGAGTCAATTCACCATGTCTACTAGAGTGAATGTGGGAGAAAAGTAGACAGAAAATGCCTGAACTGGAACAGATGAGTAGGAGATGAGGAGTAGCTGAGAGGGGCTGTGGTATAGCAGACACAAGGAGCCACTACAGCTGCAAGGGAAAAGCAAAGAGATAATTGAAGCTGGCCAGTATCATAGTCAATATGAGTGAATGAGGTCTCTTGATTTTCCAATCTTGTCAACTCCTCTTGTTTTACTCATATTGCCTCAATCTGTTCACCAAACACATATAATTTCCAAAAGCTACTGGTTGACAGCTGCAGAAAAACAGCTACTTCATTTGCCTAAAAGGTAAATTACACAAGGATGAGGTGCAAAATTAACCCAAGCACTGAGCCCCAATAGTAGCACACATTTTTTAAGTAGTGCATGAAAATGTATAGCTCTTTAGGTAATATGGATCTAAATAAAACTTTAGATGTCTGGAAACCATCTTCTCAACTAAAGGTGAAGATCTACTCAATGCAATAAACTCCAGCTGAGTTATTGCTTAAATTAAGATGGTTAAAAGCAGCATTTTTCTTCTGCATAGTGAAGCTTCAAAGCTGTGTTAAGTCAATGTACAGTTGCAAACTTTTGAAAGACCAGCCATAACATTTTGTTCAGAGGTATGAACATTTCAGAGTTACGGACCACCTCCATTCCCAAGGCATTTGTAACTCTGAGGTTCTACTGTAATTGGGCAGCACAAGACAGAGTGAGGTGGCAGTAGATTTGTCCCATTGCCATTAATCATGCTTAAACAAGCCACATCAACAACTTATACAAAAAGTGTGAACAGCACAAAGCCAAGATACTATAGCCTACAAATGTCATGGGCACTTTGCCCCACATGTAACCATGTTTGTGGTTCCACACGTCAGTCTGATCCCCCATATACCTGTTCATTTATAGCGTTCATTGAATCCTAGTGCATCGACACCAACATCAGACTCCTTTCCTCCCATCCCGTTTAGAGTATTCCAAATACTATTATAATGTTTGTTGTTTGAGTTACTAAGCCACTGTAAGGTGCTCTCTCTCTCTCTGCAATTGACTGGGAACTAATGACATGTATTTATCAAGATTTTACACATGATAGCCATGAGATTTAACTGGGCTGTGCAATGCTTTCTGAATAGTCCTGAAAAGACAGAACTCTGGCCTGTGCTTTAGTGAAGTTGAGGTGCAGGAAGATGGGAGTGTAATAGTTATGCATAATGTTGCCTCAGCAGCCCTCTTCCCTGTTACCCATGCACATCTATATTCTTTGCCCCTTGTCCTGATCCTCTTCCCTTACCTATGAGCCCATCCCTCTTCTGTTGCTCTCCTCTTAAGCTCTTTCAGTAGAGAATCTGGGCTTGATTCTCATTTACCCTAAGGTGACTCTGGAAGCATAATGAAGATTTAAGGTATGTGTAAAAATAGCTTTCATCCAGTTTAATGTCCCTTTGGCCTGCTAAATTTCTGTAAAGTGGTGTTGCATAAATAAGAATGCCTAGCTCTTCTACAACACTTTTTATCAGTATATGTCAAAAGCATTTGAGAAAGGGGGTTAGTTTCATTATCCCCGTTTTATAGACAAGGAAACTGAGGCAGAGTTTTGATGTGCCCAAGCTGGCCAGCAGCAGAGCTGGGAAAAAAACCCAGATCTCCTGAGTCCCAGTCTAATGCTTTATCTAGTAGTTCAGAATGCCTTTTAAATGAGAATCATACTCGCTGTGTCTATGGGCTTGTCTTCACTAGAGCCGGGAGAGATCGATCTTATGGCGATCGATTTATCGCGTCTCATCAAGACGCGATAAATCGATTGCCAGCAGTGCCCCTGTCGACTCCGTAACTCCAGCTCACCAAAAGGTGCAAGCTGGTGTCGACGGGGGAGCGCGCTGCCGACCGCCGCTGCGGTGAGGACGGCAGGTAAGTCGGCTGTAGATACGCCGATTTCAGCTACGTTATTAACATAGCTGAAATTGCATATCTACAGTTGATCCCCCGCGCTAGTGAAGACCAGCCCTCTCTGTTCTGCAGTGCACCATGCACATCTGTAGTGCTGTATAAATAGTGAAGAATTAGTGCAGTCAAACATTAGACATCAAGAGTCTACAAGCAGAGAATGGTCTCTCACTCTCCCATATGCAGAATTTCCCTTCCTGTTGCTTACAGTGTCTCATCCATTCAGTGGTCCCCCATCCTTCTTTCCCTTGCCATGAACTTGGCCCTTTGTTGTGTAAATTAGACCACTGCAAACTCTTTGGAGGGGGGTCCTTGAGGTTTCTATTCAGCTGTAAAGTGCCCTGCTTACTTATGGACTATACATATAATTCGAGCTGCTGATGGACTGATAGGGAAGAAAGGTTGAAATTTTCAATGCAAGACCAGTTCCATGGGATCTGCGTAGATTGAGGCAAGCAAAGGAAATGACCTGTGGTTTCTAGAAGTAGTAGGAGGATGCGTTTCCACATTGGTAGCAGTCCCCTGTAGCAAGAGTTCAGATTGATGAAGCAGGCAGAGAGGAAATCCAGAATTACACAACTCCAGTGCGCCGTACTCATCTAAGAAAAAGAGAGCTTTCAGCTGCTTATTGGTCTGGGAGTTTGAAATCTGCACAGGGCGAGGGGATTCAAATTCTATAGTTATTTACTTTTGATTTGTGCAGTATTTGCTTTTAAAGTCTGAAGAGCAAATTAATAAAAGTAATACACAGCAGGGAGCACACAAGCTGCAGAGAACACATGAACGGGGTAGAGGTTGACAAATAACGTAATTAGTTTTCTACATGTTTTGTTTATTTGGGAATATGGTTATATTAATATTAAAGATTAGATGTAATCACTGATACCTAGTGGTGTGTACGTGTATGTGCTCGGCTGAACAATGAGAATTTGATATGCAGAGTAGAACTCCTACAACCTGGAGTCGTGAATTTCATCATAAGTTTCTTGGAGAACACAGCTGACAGCTCAGCTTCACAATGTCCTTCCTGTGCAGTGAGGTAACTCCTGTGCCCTTGCTTTTCACTGTACTGTCCCCTGCAGTAAACAGGAAGAGGGCATGGTTGTGCTAAATCTAAAGGGAATTATTACTGAGGATATTGGTTTCAGAAGAGACTCTTGTTCTTGTTTGCTAGTTGCTATGTGACTAAAGCTAGCCTAAGCTGCTTTTATAGAATCATAGAATATCAGGGTCAGAAGGTTATCTAGTCCAACCCGCTGCTCAAAGAAGGACCAATCACCAACTAAATCATGCCAGCCAGGGCTTTGTCTAGCCTGACCTAGCCTGCTTTGGTCAACACACTGAATCTCCCTAAATCCTGATCTGAACTACTCAGTTATAGAAGGAACTGCAAACTATATCCTATTATTCACTGCGCTTGGCGTTATATTTTCCTCCACCCAATGTCTGTCTGGTCTATTTAGATTGTAAGAGCCTCAGGGCAGCAACTGTGTGCTAATGTGTCTGTACAACACCTAGCACAACAGGGCCTAATCTCGACACTACTGTAATAAGCATGGTTAATAATACACCCATGATTAAGTATGTTACCATGCTGCAGAATAATCTGATGTTACCCTTTTTTCAGTCTTATAAACAAGTATTTGCATTCTTACCCACTGAGCAAGGAAGGGATGACTAGTGAGAAAACTTGCCAAAACTTTGTACAGGTGATACCATACTTATCTGTTCTGTCTTCTACCCAAGCTCTTTATTTCTATAAACTTCTGCCACTGGAGTGGAGTTATCCCTTCAAAATGGCAATTTAACAGTGATATATCCAACTAGCCATCTTTAGCTTAGCTGGCATCAGCATACACTTTAGGGCAGATCTTGTCATAGGTCCATTCATGGAGTTGGAAGAGACCTGAGGAGATCATCTAGTCTAACCCCCTGCTCAAAGCAGGACCAATCCCTAATTAAATTAACCAACAGATTTGTGCCCCATATCCCTAAATAGCCTCCCTCAAGGGCTGAACACACAACCCTGGGTTCAGGAGGCCAGTGCTCAAACCACTGAGCTGTCCCTCTCCCTGTTGACTTAGAGTTCCTCTTCTTCTTATTAGCATCTATGCACAACATTTACTCTCTGGTCAGGACAGGACATTCCATGATTTTACAATTAAGCATCTTGTGATCTTGGTCACTATGTTGCAGTTTACTGTAATCTAGTTTTTTGCAGTATCACCTATTGGCACATCTTTTACAGTAATCTTGTAACCTTACTGGTATAGGGTTATTCCTAAATCACCCATTCATGTTGAGTGTTCTTAAGCCTATGGCCTAGTAACTTCAATTTATTTAGCATAAATTGATTATATATGAAATGGCATATGAATTGACCATAACATCACATAATACAATGATAAATGAGTGATAAAGTTAACTAATTGGCTATATAGAGTATTTCATTAATTTCTGAACACATGACTGCCCGAAAGATGCTGACAAATTGGAGTATGTTTAAAGATGAGAAACAAAAATTTTTAGTGAGCTGGAAAAACTTTTAAAGAAATATTAAAAGAGCTAAACACTTTTTGGCTAAATGATGACTAAGGTAACAGGTGGGGCATGATAACTATCCACAGATATTTGACAAATGTTTAACATCGAGAATTGAGAGGAATTTCGGGAGGTGCCCAGGGGTAAAACTAAGAGTAAATGGGATGGTACACAAGCTGAAAGCAATGCCAGTGGGACATAGCCACCTGGACTGGGCAAAGCACTTAAACCAAGGAGCAATCCTGCACTTGCATGGAAGGTTAAGATAACCTTACAGGTCTTTTCCAGTTCTAATATCTATGCTTCATTGTTTTTTTTTTTTGGCACTGAGTCACATTATGGTGGGTCTAAAAATAACTGAGACTGAATTTTCCTGGGTAGTGAGAGTGCTTCTACAGTCTGGCTGACCACCTCCTCATTCCCCTTCGCTTGCTCATTTTCCTCTGAGTCCTTCAGTTGCTCCATTTTTGCAGAGTCGTTTGAGAATTACTCCTCACAGTTCCTTCTCTTCCCTTTTACTATTGGCTTGAGTTACTGAGCCTGTTCTGTCCCTTTGTCTCTATGTCCCTCACCTACCAGGATATGTTTTATTTTGTTCGCTACCAGGTGAGAGGTTCTGCTGGTGGAAGTTTGATGGGCATGTAGCATCTGCAGGTTGTTTTGTTCTTGTTATCCCTTCAAGTACTTTTGCTTCTGCTGCTGTTCTCTCTCTCCCCACACCACCCAGTACTAGAGGAGAAAGATTAGGTGAGTGCATGTTTTGTGTTCCTTGTTAGCAAGTGCAAATTGCTGATTACTGACCAGTACTATGATCATGTTTCTTCAGGAGTCTGCAACAAAATGGCAGAAGGTTTTTCTGTTCAATAGCCTCTAACTCAGGCCCTATCATGAACCAAGGAAAGCATACCAGACTAGCACTCACAAGAGCAGCTATGGGCAATGTCTTCCATTCCCCCTTCCCTTTTATATTTTGACTTTTTAAAATTGTAGTAGACACTTATGAGATTTCCAGTAGCAGTCCCATGAAGCTTTAAGTGTCACCTGAGCATGGCCAGGCTTTTCACGATGCTTTAAATAACATCACAATGGAAAGTTAATCCATGGTGTGGAGTTAATACTCCCTTAGAAGGACAGAAAAAAGAAAACAAAGTTTGAGATTTGTGATAAAGTCACAAATGTGAGGTGAGACTGCAGTGAAATACAGAACATGCCTACTTTCTGTCTAAGAACACAAGTAATAAATGTAAATGATGAGGTTCCGATATGAGGTTCTGTATTTTGGCTGCTGAGGAACTGCAGAGTAGAAGGCTGTGTAATTTAGCACAGCCATAATGTGCATATACTCAACTCTGGATAGACTTGAAGATAAGAAGTTATAGTAGGCAGTTTTTCTCTGCATAACTTGTAGCATTGGTGTGGCAAGGAACAAGAGTACAGATGCCCCTTGTGTACTTAGATTGCTGTGTATAAGAATGGCAACAAAACCCCCCAGAAGAGATCTTTCTTTTAATTGTTAGCTTGGTTATTAACAAAGCCCATTGTTACAAAACAAGAAAAAAAATCCCAAACACACTCCACCCCAAAACACAATCCTCATCTTTTTACCCCTTTTCACTCTGTGAAGGTTACTGGCATGTCCGTTAACTAAGGTAATATTTCCCCAGCTGTGGCCAATGCAGCAGTTGCTGATCCTGCCAGGCCTCTGGAGGATACAGAGCTGAAGGCACTGAGAACCTGGCAAGAGCGAAACCCAATTGCTAGCTGGCCACATGATGCTGGTTTTCCTTGCTTCCAGGTGCTAAATTGCTGTAGTTGCCACAAGCGTGTACTGTAAGTATTGCAAAGGGCAGGGTAGGTGTCCCATGAGATAACCTGCTGTGAAAATGCTGCTGACAGTGAGAGACAGTTAGAGAACTCTTGTCTAAATGTGTCATCTTGTAATCCTTACACACGGGGGTAATCCTTATTCATAACAGTAGAGCCACTGAAGTGAAGTTCCACAAAGTTAATTAAAGCTGCAGGGTTGGGCTGTAACTTTGCAGATTCTCTGTGTATAGCTGCAAATGATACCCAAAATGAAAAATCTCCATTCACATTTGGGGGAAAACATAAAGATGGTGCTGAGAAATTGCTGCTGTGATGGGTGATTTACTGTATCATTTGCACAGGGACAGCCAACAAACTATCAGGCACAGAAGTTTCAGTCAAACATATCACAGTAAACTGTTCTTTATAGGTATGGGACTAATATTCCCTGTTTGTTTGATTTATATACAAATAACTGAAATTTTATTCAAGGAAATACTGATGAAAAAGGAGGAGAAGGAAGAATTTACACTCATACAGGCCTGGATTGTGGCTTTTACGACACAGCCCTCTCCAGGAGACAAATTGAAGGCAGGATTGTATGCTTCAGGCAAGCACAATCTTGTCTAGGGCTTCTCTATACTCAGGGTTTGTGCAAGCTGCCCAGTCTAACAGGCTGCTCTGGATCAGTCCTGTAGGTGCACCAGTGAAGAGGGGTTGCAGCCATGGCTCTGCTCCTCCCTGTCCCCTTTTTGGTGATGTGGTCCTGGAGAGGAAAATAGGAGCAGTGATGCCCCATGCACTCTTTAGAGCACAAGGAGCTGGATATGAGGGGCAATCTTCTTGCACAGCCACTACTCCTTCACAGCAATGTATGTGTATCACAATCAGGGTGACACACTCTATATCTGATATATGGGGTGAGAAGGAATACAGGACTGGGAGCCAGGCTCTTCTGAGTTCTAATCTTGGTTCTTCCACTGCCTTCCTGTTCCCACTGAGAAATTTGCTTAGGCCAATGGGAGTTTTATCTGAGTAAAGATGGCAAAATTTTAACCTTTAATCTCCCTGCCTCAGTTTCTCCATCTGTAAAATAAAGGTTAACCCTAGTGCTGCGAGGTTCAATGGCCGTAGAGAGAAGCATCAAGTATTGTTCACTAATTACTACTCATAAATGAGGTTGCTGTAGTTGCCTTTTGTGTTAGACCTTGAAATCTTGTTTACCTGAAGTATAAGAAGTGTCAGGATAAGCTCTACCCTAACATCTGGTGGTGAGTTGCCATGAGTTGTGGAAAAGAACCTCAGGGGCTGATCTTGTTTGCATAGGCACACCCACCCCACCTAGCGTGAGCCCACAGCAGCCCAAATGGGCACTTTGGCTGCTGTGGGGTCCCTAAGTTTGTCTGTTATTGGGGCAGGAAGAATAAAGTGTTGTTATCCTGATTATATGAATCAAGGACAGTGGAACTGTACTTGGCCTTTTATGATGGGGGGATTCACCATCAACCTAGTGGGACTCACTAGGCAAGGGACTGTGGGTTCCGAAACCCCTTCTGAGGGTTTTAAACACTAATTTGCACCCCCTTCTCTCTCTGTTGTGTAATATCAGTGTTAATTTTGATTCTATGGGAGTCTGGTTGCAGATTGCAGAGCTGAATTTACTTTGGGCTAATAGTGTACTAGCACTGAGGCTCCCCTACTACAAGCTGCAGTCACTGAAGAGTTGCAATCACTGAGTACTGTGTTAAGTAGTGGGGGCCCTGAAGATACATTGGTGAGTGGCTAGTAGAGAGGAGCAGCTGGTGGAGAGGAGTGACTTGCCGTGAAGACTGCAGTAGAACCCCACGGAGAGATGGGATAGTTGGCTGTTGGAACACGTAAGGTGCCCCTTTACCTCCCTGCCACATTTCCACACAGGTTGGAGGGGTAAAACTCTCTGCAAATGAACTTTTGAATTCTGGGGCTGTACTCACCAGGGACAGAGACTTGGGGATTGTTGGACTTTTGGGACTTTGGGTGACTTTTGGGTTGCTGGACTCAAGAACCAAAGGCGTGGTATATATTTGTCCCAGGTCACTGGGTGGGGGCTCGAGCTGGTTTTGCATTGCGTTATTGGAACGGAATGCCTATATACTTGACCCGGCCCTTGTTGCTGCCAACTGTGATGGGCAGAAGGGTTACAGAAGGTTGCAGTTAACTTCAGATAATGGAGGGAGCCAGCCATCAGGCTTCATCAGTGGCATTCAGGGTCCTGCAAACCTGGAAACAGACATCAAAGCCAGCTTCTGGGCAGTTGCTAAGGTCTTGTCCTGCTATCTTAAAAACAGAGCTTTGAGGACTCAGGTGAGCTCTCCCTCCCCGAGTCTGTTACACATGGTAGAGATTGTGGGCTTGGGGAACCCAAGATGCGCTCAGGATTGCCTTTTATCCCCAGGAAGTAAGGCTATGCTCTGGGCTTGTGGAACTCCTCAGACCTTTTGGTGAACTGGAAATGTCACTGAGCTAGAGTTCAGTTAGTTAAGGTTGTGTGGTATGTGTCTGTCATGACTGTGATATTAATTAATCCCCCTGAAGGGTAAATCTGGCTACAGAATGAGATGAAATGAAGAGAAAACGGAGATAATGACTGACTTTAGTTCAAAAAAGAAAAACCACAGAGCCCATCAAAGACAGTTAAAATTCACACTTTCCTACTATTACCTTTCCATTACAATAATCACAGCTGTGGCTCCGTTGTGTGAATGGAAGGGCACCTGATTCATGAAGGTACCTCAGCATATGGTCACCCTGTGGAAAAGCTTGAGAACCCAGAGTGGGATCACATGCTGAGAGCGATGAAGGCTCCCTACATAACGTACTAGAGAATATAGCATACGTCTAGAATGACTCAGTTTCTACCCCTTCACCGATGAGGGATGTAGGACTAAGCTCAGTAAATGTACAACAAGAAAAACACAGAGAACTGTTACTGATATATCCCATGCCAACCATCTGAACATGCCCCTCTTTTTTACATCAACAGGACTGCTGGGTATGGTATGTTTGTTTATTCCAATTTGCAATCTGTAAAACAATGGATCTGTTCTTTGCCAGGACGTTAAAAATGCAGTCACACAGGGGGGAAAAAATCCTCTACCCAGATTCTCATTGCCAAACGAGAAATTAGCTGACCAGAGATCGAATGAAAGCCTAATCAATACCCCCTCCAATGTACTATCCTCCCGCACAGCCTGGGAAAATCAATAGGCCTTGAAGTTTTCCATGAAGGTTATTTCAGGCAAAAAGGGCTGAGAGTAGATTCCACAGGTGAAGGCCATTCATTGCATAGGTCCTGCTGGCAAGCTAAATTTTCATAAATACATTGGCACATAGTTACCTTAAAGCATTGCATTATTATTACTGTCTTAAAAAAAGAGAGATTTTTCTCATGCATGAAGACGTATGAGTGTTATGTGTAATAGATAATAGATGAAAGAACTTGAATTATAACATGTGTTGTTAATATTCATGGACCAGATTAGCTAATTTACATGATCTGAGAATCTGTCCTTATGTAAATTACAACCAGACCTCATAATTCAAATATGTAGATCCAATATTTGATATATACCATTAAGCCTAATTTAGTGTATTCAGTATGCTGCTAGTAAGTGCAAATCAGGGTTTAGCCAGAATCCATTTCACATGGATATAGAATTCAACTGGGGGACTTCATTTCTGACTGTCTGAGGTGAAAATAGTTTGCTGATCAGACCTTACTTCAGACATTATCAGCTGATGACTCCTTCAAGTCTTCTAAGTCACTTGGAATGCAGAGAACAAACTATACTGGATTTTTGTGCCCAGAGGCAATGGATTTTGGTAGCACCTTTTAATAGAAATACATGTTAATCATATTACAGTCTGATCCACGTGTATCCTGAATAATTTGAAGTGTACATGAAATACAGGCTTTGCTACTGCACCTACTCTATCTTAAGTGCTTATGGTACAAGAGCTCAGGATTTATTACAGTTTGGGGTAATGATCTGTTTGTTATGGATCATAGCTGATCATTATAATTCTAAAGTGAAAAATGAACTGAGATTCAAAAGATTTGTTTTTCCTTACATCTCATTTGTACCTCTCCTATTCAGGTTATAGAATTTCAATAGCCAGCTGTGATATATGGTTTTGCAGATATTGAGCAACATTGAAATGGTATCCTTTTAATAAGGTCTATTTGTTCATTGTAAATGTGGGTTTTAAATTGTAAATGAAACAGTAGATGTCATTTGTCATTTTAAGGGCACACCTGTGTACAGGGAGCTTTTGGTAATGATGCAAAATTCCTTATTTTAACACAACAAGAACAAGCATTGCCACATGGAATAATGCAGGAGGGGTAAAATCATTGGCAAAACTGTACCATTTGCAGGGGTGGAAATAACAATACATTCTCCTACCTTGTGGAAGAGAGATGGTGCATGAGGTATGGCTTTATAGCCCATTGGACATTTGTCTGTTTACATATTTCCAAAGTGGGAAAGAAGCAGTGAAAGTGGGTTCTCCAGGCTTGTCTAGAATGGCTGCTTCCCTGCAGCCAATCAGAATGCAGCAGGCTCAGATAAAAGGAACTGCAAGGCCTGAGCAGGTCAGTTGCTGGCTGGGATTAGAAGGGTGAGAATGGGCTGGAAGACAGAGACACTCCCTAAGCAAGGAGGCTTAGGGGAGACCCTGCTCAAACAGGGGACAGATGGCAAGAAGCCAAGGACTGTAGCCCCAAAATAATGGCTGAAGGTGATAGGACTTAGTGGAAAGCAACCAATGGAATGCAGCAGCAACAACTGCTATTAAAGGAAGCAGTAATGGCTGCTCCTTGTAAGGTCCCTGGGTTGGGACATGGAGTAGTGGGCATTCCTAGAGTTCCCCCCCACCCCTAACTGGGAAGGGGATGAGTTTTGTTTTGGAGCCCAAGGAACGTGCTGGAATTGAAAGGGCTCAGGAATGGTGGGTGAAGACCCTGCTAAGATGACTGTCTGGGGAACTCTTGTTTTCTTCCCCTCCTCTCCAGAAAGGGACTGAACTTGAGAGAGGACGTGGCTGGAGAGATGGGGTAGTAAGAACTGGGGAAAGCAAAGACTCCTGGGAGAAAGCCCGGGGATGGGGCAGTGATCTATAACATGACAGAGAAGGATTTAAAGCTAGCTGAGAACTGAGAAATCAGTTCTGAAATCAGGCTGAAGATATTAACAAGGTCACAGTGATAGTCTTTGTTACCCAGGAAGGGGTTCATCCATTCCCCTATTAATGGGGTGATTTAGCTGGAGGCCTGAGCCACTGAAGAGCCACTTGCGTAGGTCAACAGAAGGCTGTAGGAAAAGAGGAAAGGGTACAGGATTACATCCAGCTACTGAGGTACACATTGTCACAGTTAACAAGTCTTTTCAGTAAAGGAGCAATTTACTAAATAAATGAGGGAGTATACAGAAAGTGTTGCCAAATGCAGAAAACAAACAAACTGAATGAAGTAGAGGATATATTTATGTCAGTTATAGTGATCTTAGGTATTATCTGTAATTATAACAGGGACTGGCTTTTTCAGATTAAATTTTTTTTGGTTTAATGGTGGAGATGGTATGATGGGTTAACATAATTTTGGCAATTACCAGATCCTTGACTATTTGTGGTAGATGGGCCTGGTGGCCTGTGATGGGATGTTGGATGGGATGGGATCTGAGTTACTACAGAGATTTCTTTCCTGGGTGTCTGGCTGGTGAGTCTTACCTCCATGCTCAGGGTTCAGCTGATTGCCATATTTGAGGTCGGGAAGGAATTTTCCTCCAGGGCAGATTGGCAGAAACCCTGGAGGCTTTTTGCCTTCCTCTGCATGTGGGGCATGGGTCACTTGTTGGAGGATTCTCTGCATGTTGAAGTCTTTAAACCATGATTGGTGGACTTCAATAGCTCAGACATAGAGTAGAGGTTTATTGCAGGAGCGGGTGGGTGAGATTCTGTGGCCTGCTTTGTGCAGGAGGACAGACTAAGGTCAGAAGGGACCATTATGATCATCTAAAGTCTATGAGTTTCCCTTCAATTTCAAGAGCTAAGAAAACACTTTTTTCCAGCATTTGTCTTGTATAGGAATTATTTAATGATGGTGTGAAAAAATGCATTTGCTTTTCCATAATTTATATATCCTGAACTATTTGATCTTTTACAGTAAAAAAATTTTTTTATTACCATGCTAAATATGTTCAGAGTATATAAACAATCCTAAAATGTACAATTTATCTTATGTCCGCACTAATTGCTGAGGCGCTGTAAATGTTCTAGAATTGTGAGGGCTTAGGGAACACCCAATCTGTCTGAGCAAGCTGCAGAAACAAGAATGCCAAGTTCATGAGTCTAGATAAGAGGGAGGTGGAAGTTCTAGGAGAAGATGTGACCTCCAGGATTGCAATAAACTCCATGCAAGTCTTTGCCAAGATTCAAGAGAGGAATTACCACTAGGGAAAGGAGAATCAGTTTGGCCAGGATAGACATTTTCCCAAACCTATGTTAGACTTGATAACCTCTTTCTTTCCCTTTGATTTCTCATTTTGTAATGCCTTCTGGTCTTGCTGGCTCTGGTGCCAACAGTCTGTCACAATACATACACTCCTATACTTATGTTGGGGGTTAGGATGGGACAGCTGGCAGAGGAGGAAGCAGAGCTCAATCTGGCAACCTTGCACCAGCAGAGAGTCCCACCTGGACTGGCAGAAATCTCCTGCCAGTTTAAATTCATTGTGTGCAATGAGGTGCAAAATGAATTCAGTAAACTTAGAATTTGGCCCTTAGAGCCTGATTTTTTTTTTCAGACGTGCTGAGTACCTGCCTCTCCCCACTGACTTCAGCTGGAGTGCAGGGTGCTGACTGTCCCTAAGAATCATATCCTGTGTTCCAGCCTGCTCTCCTGGAATTCCCCTTGGGATTCTCCAGATTCAAAAGTTTCAAATGATCTGGGTGCTTATATGAACAGAACCTCACTAGCCTTTGAGGTTCACCGGTCACTAATTTTCATTAGAGAGAACAGAAGATCCAGGAAGTTACTTATCTTAAATTAAGATCAAAACCAGGCCCTAGTGGTCAGTCCAAATAAACAGTCTGGTGAGGCTCAGGGACCTCTGTATGCTGGTTAGTTCTTGTGTGGTGACCTCCACACTATCCAAGCAACAGCATCTGTGCTCCATAACATTCCGTCCTGAAGCAGCTCTGGCATTTTATGTGATAGAAAGATTGCGGGACAGATATGCATTGATGCTGTCCGGCCAATCACACTGATGAGTGGTAAATGCATTAATGGCTTTCATAGCAGTAGGTTCAGATGGAGAGTTGCTAGCCCATCCAATCCTAGGCCTATGCAGTGCATTTAGTACAGGTAATTAGGCTGCTTATCGGGGGACATGGCAGTATGGTTGAACAACCATTGCAATACCAAAACTGAAACTGCTTGGACAAACACCTCTCTCACCAAGAAGGGGGCAACAGAGTCCTTCCTCCCAGGTTCTGGAGTAGCAGCACTCTTGTTGCTACAGCACAGTTAAGGATGCAGAAGCTTCTATAGTTTCTTTGCTCCCTTACTCATGGAGTTTGGCAGAGGAAACAGAACCATCATTTTCATCCATGGAAGAAGTCTTTAGACAAAGTACATGTAGAGTTACCTCTTAACTATCCTCTGATGGATATAGCTAGTGTAGTTAAAGGCACTTTATTGTAATATAAAACCGCTCAAGTGAGAGTCCTTCGTAGTGAATAACAATTGCCTAAAATAAAGATTTCCGTGCTTTACTTTCTGTGAAATGCAGTCCTAGTTATTGATACTGAGTTCTAGTAACCTGGATTTAGACTCTAGAGAAAATTAAGAGTGATCAGTTGGAACTACACTGTTGGGTTTCTTGTTTCTCATGACCACTACCAAGTTTAGATACAGTGGGAGGGTTGGGGGATGGCCTGGCAAGCTATCCCCATGAAACACCTCTTGCTCTGACATGCAAAAGAGAACGACATAGAAGGCAAGTCCATCCTATGTGCCTCCATGGCTACATCATAGCCATGTGAATTCACTGTGCTGCTGCGGTGTGAGCAGTTGGAACAACGACAAGGAAAAATAGGTAAAGATAGACTTTTTTTTTTTCCTTGCAACATTTCTGCTAACATAGCATGTCGTAATCCTGCAAGTCAGGGCTCTGAGGAGATCCTGCAGGAAGATGGCAAAATGCTGGGTAATTTCAAGAATATGAATGTTGTTCTTCTTGTGTCTGGTGCACAAAGATGCCCTTAATCTTAAGGTAATGGTTAAAGCTAGTATATACATCAAAACATCCAAAACATCAAGGTCAGGACCACAAGGAAGCATGATACCCCAGCCACCCTCACAGCTGATAGATTGCTTAATTAGCTTCTTTTCAGGGTGAATGGAAACTGTAACCATCCACAAGCTGAGAAATGTTTAGCAGAAGTAGGATCTCGTTAGCAGAGATCTGATAAGAGTGGAGTGTGGTGTTTTCTGTTAAGCTACATAAACTCTCTGCTTTGTCTTTAGCCAGATATACTGTATGTTGGACAGGTGGTTAATGATGTAACAAGTTAGGATTTGTGAACTGATGCCATTGGTAAGGGCTCAGCAGGCCACTGAAAATGCAGAGGAAAAATGGTTGGTTTCTTCAACAGTTATCCTTCACTCAAATGCAGCAGCTGGGACTGACGGATTACAGACATGCCTCAAATACAAAGAGTGAGAGAGCCTGTAATGAAATCACCAAGTGGGCAGCAGAGCACATAGTGGAATGATGTCACACAGGGAACAGGTTTGCCAGATAATCACACAGAAGGTAAAGAAAAGACATGGTCAGCGGACTCTCAGAATTGAGGCTAATTTTGTAACATCAGAATCGGTGTCTACTAGCACTTTCATGTGATGAGGGTATTTGTTTTTAGAATCCTGAGTCAAGTAATGTGACCAATGCCTGGAAATAAAGTTTCAGGGACAGTCTCTCCCCCAGTTCTGATCCACTGGAGATACGTGATAGTTCAGGGAGTGGGCAAAGCTCAGTTCCCCCAATTCTTTGCTGGCATAGTGTTCTATAGGGTCTACAGCCAACTATAATAAATTAGAATCAGAGGGGTAGCCGTGTTAGTCTGGAATTGCAGAAGTGACAAAGAGTCCTGTGGCATCTTAAAGACTAACTAAAGTTTAGTTAGTCTTTAAGGTGCCACAGGACTCTTTGTTGCTTCTCTAATAAATTAGAGCAGCTTGGGGGCTGGTCTAAGTTACAGCAGCTAAGTTTGAACATCTGGGAATTGTAAAGAGCTCTCTGACACCCCGCTCTTCTGCCAGTCTGTGCTGGTCTCAGTAGGAAAGAATCTGGCATGCAGTTTCTCACCAGTACTCCTGAATTTTAGACTTTGTAATGGAGTGGGTACTAGCCCTTTTAGGGCACAAGTATACCCTGGCCCAGTCACCTAGATCAAGGGAATTCTGGGAGATGTAGTCCCCAGACTGAGGGGGCTTTTGCTTTGGCTGCAGTCCTGAATCTCACAATCCACATCAGTGACCATACCATAAGGGGTACTGTTCTATCATAAGGGAAACTGAAAGACAGGTGCAGAGGTGAGATTGAAGCATGGTCCCAACTGTACTGGTGTCAGCACTTTTATACTAGTATAACTGCAGCTACGTCGGGGGAGCAAGGGGTTTGTAGTGGTTTAGTTAAATCAGCAAAAGTTTCTAGTGTAGACAAGATTTAACACATCAGTGAATGCTAGTCTGAAAACTCCACAAACATTTGTGCTTTACTTGAGGGCTCTGCTTTTGGGCTCTGAGATATGTGTGGTCAAACCCTGAGACCATAAAGATAACTATATGTATTTAAGGCCGTAGCTATTAGCATAATGCCCCTGGATCCAGCCCTAGGGTAATCCACAAATACTTGTGTTCTTGAACCAAATGTGTAATAAGTCTAGATTAGCATTTTCCTGCCAGTTAACTAGCTGGCAATCAGTTAACTGGAGTTAAAATGGGACTGCAAAATCTAATCTGGATAAACCAATACTTTCATCATGAATGTCACATCTTACATTGAGTAAACACACAACTGAGATTCTACTTTTGTCTTCTAGAGAGAACAAATGTCTCTGCTCACATTTTGCATGAGTGCTCTCTCTCAGAAACGGTGGCTGCCTCCACAGGCACCAACCTACTAGAATTTTTGAAGATGTGGTGAATAGAACAAAAAAAAGCTGGTGGTTCTATACATACATACACACACACACACACACACACACAGTGATAATGTGGTGTGTGTGTTCCTAAGGCCTTGACCCTGCAAATCTTTCTTTCTTCAGTCGTCCTGCTGATTTCAGTGGCTTCACATCAGGTGCTAAATTCTGTTCAAACTGTGTGCTCTGAAATATAACTTCACATTTTGAAATAGGTCTGAATAATGTACAACTGAAAGTCATTCTCTCCACCAATGTTATTGTAACTAGCTGTATAAAGTCTCCCTCTCTGCAGAAAGGTGGTAGAGAGCTTATAGAAGGCAAATCTTTATGAAACTTGAGGGTAAAGGTACTGTCACAGGGTGGTCCTCTGTGAGTCTCTCATCTAAGAGATGGGCTACACTGAGGCAAGGGGCTTTGGCTACACAAATAGCATAACTGAAGTTGCAGTATCTTAGGTCGATTTACCTGGCCGTTCTCACGGCAGTGAGCCAACCGTTGCCGCTCCCCCGTCGACTCCGCTTCCTCTTCTTGCCGAGATGGAGTTCCAGAGTCGACAGGGAGAGCACTCCGGAATTGATTTATCACGTCTAGGTGAGATGCGATAAATTGATCCCTGATACATCGAACAATATCCGCCGATCTGGCGGGTAGTATAGATATACCCTTACGTACAGATCACGCTCACCCCAAGCCTCCTTCAGCACCAGGCTTTATTATACTGTTCTAGCAGGCCATTGCCTGAAATGCTATTTACAAGCCCAGTTACTTGCTTCTGAGGTTGGGAGCTGCAACCACATCTGCCTTCATGCTCTCAACTCCCTGCCTTTCAGGGCTTTCTTCTTCTCTACTTATCTGCTTTCAGCTGCTGGGTGGTCCACTTGTTAACTGAGCTTTTATTTAGGTCCAAATAACTTCTATCGGTGGGGATTTGAGTAACAGGATACTGAGTCAGCTCCTGACTCAAACCCCTGTCACAGGCACATGGACAATCCTGTCTACCTTCTGAAAAAGGGAAAGCATACTATTAACTGCCAAAGACTGGTAATTATCCACATTCTGAGTGTGAACTCAGTTTGTGCATTTTATTTCCCTATGAACGCTGGGGACTGGACTGTGTGACCTCTCAAGATCCCTTCCAGTCCTATGATTTGATGACCGGTCTAAGCAGCGTTTTGACTTTAACAAAATGTCCTTTCTCAGGCATTTATGTTAACAAATGCAGAGATTTTTGAACAGCTTGATCCCGTCTTTGGTAATCTGGTTTCACTTCCATTGTGTTTCTGATATCATTAGGCTAATAGTTCTCCCAGTCCCGCACAAAGAACATACATGAGACCTACCCTTGTAATGTTTTGTTTTTTTAAAAAAAACAAACAAAAAACCCACAGTTCCTCCCCCACACAAACAGGAAAAGGAACATTTTTAAACAAATACCTGCTTTTTTAAGGGGGTGTAAGGTGGTGGTTAAAGGTGCATGATAATCACAAGTTTTGATGTGGCTTTTTATTTTATCCTAATTATGTAATATGCATGTGTGTACATGTATATGCATGCATAATATATAGAAAATCACAACTTATTCTAGGAAATTCATTTTGTTTTCTGTAGCAGTAACAGGAAAAAGCTAGTTCCTCCTTCAGCAGCTACAGACTACCCGCTTGGTATTTTGTAGTTCTCATTTTAGATTGATATTGGCTATGAAGGCAGCAGACAAATGAGACCATAATGGATTAGGCATTGGAGAAGATTGGAAAATGCAAATAAAGGTGCCTATTTTATGTGGTATTTTCCCCGACATGCAGCTATTTCTTGTTGAAGGCAGGTGTTTGGTAAAGTTCTGTTATCACTGGAACTTTTCCAGCTTTTAAAACGAATTGATTATTAATGTCTTTTGGCCTAAAACCATTTCAACTTTTCAAAAATAAATCTTTAGATGATCAGAGTTTCCAGATGAAGCAGAACAACATGTAATGCTTTTCTGGGCGGGGGAGATATTAGAATCCAGCTTTGCAATTTTCTTAATGTTTTATGACAAGCAATAAACGTACCTGTCTCAGAGTGACTCATGCAGCTTAGGTACAAGTAGGTAGTACATGACAGGATGTGCATTCATCAGTCAACGCTTTTAAACAGATGAGAGCTGTGGAATTTTTTTTCCCATTGCCGGTTAGTTATTCTAGCTCTGCAGCAGTATCATTGATTTCAAAGGCGTCCTGTACAGAACTGAGTGTCTTCAGCGATGTCCCTTTGAAGAAGGCACACAATCAGTAGGACAGCAAGTACTCTATAATAAGAACTCTGCAGAAGTCTTCTCAGCAGTTGAACCATTTCTCTTAGGGAACACTGGGTTCCAAGGCTCTCAAAGCCTTGAGAACTATTTGTCTACTTTAGGGGTTTTATACTGCTGTCCATCACTAAGAACACAAGAACATCAGAACAGCCATACTGGGTCAGACCAAAGGTCCATCTCTCCCAGTATTCACTCTTCTGACAGTGGCCAATGCTGGATGGTCCAGAGGGAATAAACAGTTCAGGTAATCAAGCAATCCATCTCCTGTCGCCCATTCCCATGAATTTATCTAGTTCTTTTTTGAACCCTGTCGTAGTCTTGGCCTTCACAACATCCTCTGGCAAGGAGTTCCACAGGTTGGCTGTGCGTCGTGTGAATATATACTTCCTTTTGTTTTTAAACCTGCTGTCTATTAATTTCATTTGGTGACCCCTAGTTCTTGTCATGAGAAGAAGTAAATAACACTTCCTTATTTACTTTCTCCACACTGGGAGACAAGATGAGAAGCCTTCCCATTGACATAGTTCTGTCTACACCAGGGGCTAGGTCAGGATAAATAATCACTCTTGGGCATATATTTTCCACACCTCTGAGCGATAGCTTTATCAATATAAGGTTTTGAAGTGTAGACCAGGGCAAATTCTCTTTAGAAAGTCAATTCTAATTCACACACACAGTTTTTCTTAAGACTGCATGAATGACTGAAAACTAATCAGAAAAATCTAAGCAAGTGAAATCTGCTTAATCTGGAGGAGGCAGGGGGAGGTTTGTTTATTTATTTATTTTATTTTTGTGCTGACTTGACATTTCTTTTAAAATTAAACACATTTAATTCTAACCAATAGGAAAAGTTCTCTTGTGCTAAACACTCAGAAATACAAGACCTTCAATTAAGGTTGAAAAAGTATCCAGTTCTCATGTTTGAAGCATGGAGGGGGCGGACAGGGAGGAGGAGGATGGAATTATAGGAAAACCAGGAAAGGCCAGATATGTCATAACTGATATTTCAGAGGTAAAATAAGAAATGAGGATACTGGTCTTCACACCCTCCCCACTACACACACTCCAAACCAAAACCTCCAGCACTTTTCACATCTCCTTCATACATCATTGAAAGAGCACAAGGGCGCACACAGCCAAGCATTGGTTTCTTTGAAAAAGTCAAGCAAACTATTGATTTTAACTTTTTCAGACATCAAATAAGGTTTGATTCAGTCTCTGTGCAAAATTTAGGCTTTCTTACTTTATTATCCAATCTGATTTACCCACCCCCACTCATTTATTTTAGACCATAAAGTGCATGTAACTGTAAACTACACACACAGTGTGACTGCAGCAGATTTATACACCTTACACATCTATATACAGCAGTGGCCTATCATTCAAGCAGACATTTAAGATTCTTCATGACGCTGTGGACTGTATGTTTAAAAGGCAAGCTGTGATACAATCAGTAAGGTTGCTGATTAAAAACAGGTTTCAGATTTCAGGAATTTACTATTTTGTCTTTTTTTGTTTTGTTCCTAGTCAATCTGTGACTGTTCAGATTCTCTGATAAGATCTGTTATCTTGCCACTGTCTCACATTTCAGGATTTCATTTTCCTGTTGAGATGCTGTGGTGACAGGATGGGCTTGTTTTAAGCAATGCCAGTGTTCTCCCCAAGGACAAAGTAGTCAAGACAGCCTTTACTTAAGACAAAAGAACAAGTAAACTCTGTAAATCTGTTCAGTCCTGGACTTTATTTGACATCCTAGTGTTTTGTTTCCTTCTGATTACTGTACTTGCCCCTGTGAAGAATTCTATCAAAAGAATTAGGCAGTACTTGCTTCAAATTATGACAGCAGATAACATAATTGGTTATAATTAATTGCCTGTTTTTAATCTTTGGGTAACATGCTTTTTCTTTTAGCTCTCTATTTATTAAACACGTTTTACCTTCCACGGTCTCTGTTTATTTTAGGACAGCTTGACCTTCATAAAATTGCTACCATACCAATACACATCTCTGGAGCTCAGGTTCACTTTCAATATCTTCTTTAAACTACAAAAGTTGCTCCATTAGCAATTTCACTCATAATAGTTCTTGCCACAGTGGCATTCGTTTTCATTAACAAAGCAATCATTAATGAGGGTCCTTGTTAGCGTTCGGTCAGTGAGAGCCATGTCGATACCCATGGGCCTAGCACGGACAATAAATTGCTACTTCATTCCTTTGTCTAAACAATAGAACAAATCTGGACTGAGCCGTGGAAACCCGATGGCAGTTCTGTTGCCAGCAAAGATACAGAAGGCCATCAGCGCTATATCTGTTATCGCTGAAAGTTGTGGTGTAGCTATGCCTTTCTGGCAAGGCTGGGTAATGCCGAAGACCAGGGTTTTGATCTACAGCTATGGTACAGAAAGAAAGTTAGTCTTATTTTTCTAAGGCCTAGTGTACAAGCCTTAGCCACATAAGGGGGTGTGGAAGGAAAAGGCAGTGGTGCCAGTCTTTCAATGCATTTTGCCTGCAAACAGCTAGGAAGGCTGCCTCCAGCTGCTCCCTTTGAGTGTAATGCTCCTTGTGTGATAGTAGCATTGCAGGTGTGCAAGGAAGGGAAGAAGGTTCTTCCCACCCTCATCCATTCTCTGGATGATTCATGGACAATCCCACTGAGCCTTAAATAAACAAGAAGGGGGGAGGGATAGCTCTGTGGTTTAGGCACTGGCCTGCTAAACCCAGGGTTGTGAGTTCAATCATTGAGGGGGCCATTTAAGGATCTGGGGCAAAAAAGTCTGTCAGGGGACAGTACTTGGTCCTGCTAGTGTAGGCAGACACTGGACTCAATGACCTTTCAAGGTCTTTCCAGCTCTATGAGATAGGTATATCTCCATATATTTTTATATTTACCAGACGCTAATAATTCTGGATTTAAATACCCCAATAAATACCAATGTGTGAAAACTCTGTAAACCAATTAGTGCACTTTTGGATCTACCAGTGTAAAGTAACAATGTTCCAAGTACCCATGCACATTACTTGTAAGAGTATGTAATGTTACTGTGCATAACCTTATGCATAGCATTACTGCACTAAATTCCTGTGTTCTTTCCTTTGTGAAATATAATTTTGGCACTTACTTCTACATTTCTTTGTGTTATAAAGGAAGGGGTAGGAGAGGAATTATGAATCTCAAGGGTAGGCTAAAGATGTATTATTCTTCACTTTGAATGTTCCTGCTGGAATACACCCTTTTACCTAAGGGTAGGGTAAAGATGCCAAGATCAATTACCAGAAATTTCATTGTGGTTTGATAATTGTGCAATGATCACACACACAATGGCTAGTATATGCAAATCTCATAGTATTTCTCTAGCTACATAGGAACCTTAGTTGTAAAAAGTCAAAATATAACCTGAAATATCTAACAAAAGTTATTTTAGTACATAGCTGCTGGATATGTCGTAAAATTACAGTACCTAATCCCATTAAGAGTAATATTTGCTCTGGGTATAAGGTACAAATATAATACACTCTTCATCTACCACAAAAAAACAGGAGGACATAAACACTAAGTATGCGATGCAGACTGATGCATTGCAAAGGGAAAAAAGAAAGAAGAGCAGATAATATATGGAGAGAAAATATCTTGAAGAGTTGGATGGTATTCACTAGCACCTTAGTTAAGAAGTTATGCTTAGTTATGCTATTTCCCTGATTTTATGAATGCCACTAAGACTTCCTTTTGCCAGTTTTATTTTAAGCGGGAGAAGGTCTGAAGCCATGGTTCGTGGTTTAGCCATGCACATTCACTTTTTCCATGACCAGGTAAGATCTCAGATGCGGGTTTAGCAGCAGGCGTACTCTACCAGCACATTTGGGAGTTCTAGGAATGACATGTCCCTGAGATACACTCCCCTCCTCCACCCCTGAGTTTCTGCGAAGTTGGTGCAATTCTGTGGTGCGCAGTGCAGGCCTGTGTGTAACGGAGACTATGGATTATCTGCTTCTGTGGCCAAGAACCATCTCTGTAAACAGCTGGGTGCTACAGTATAATGTTGTCAAGTGCATTGAGGTTCTCTAAAGGATGGTGCGTAAGCAATACAAAACATCAGACTGTTCTCAAGCTGTATGAACCCAGTGACAAGATATTTTTATTCTAATTATAATACACTTGGGAGGTGGGGGGAAAATCCAGTGCTCAATGAACCTCACAAGTTTTGGAAGTGTGAGCTGTGCCTGGGATGGACCATACTGAGAATGCCACACTCAGGGCAGACTGTCTGCCCTAGTTCTTGCAGTCTCCCAAACTGGTGGTTAGTCTATAATTAGATTCACCAAGCCAGTAACAAAAGAGCTTCTGCAGTACCACAGTGGTTAACCAGAAGCCATATATGGTTACCTTTAGGCTTTCCAGTTGTTGGCTCCTATTGAGGCAAACATGTCTAATATAGTGAGAGGTTACTGAAAACCTAATTCACCATATGTGAGGTTCTACTAATCCCGGGATCAGACACTTACTCCAGGTCAATATGAATCTCAGATCTTACCCAAATATCATGCTGTCAGCCAATCCTTAGTAAACTAACTAAAGATTTATTAAAGAAGAGAGTTATTGAATGGTTAAATGATTATATACATTGCAAATTCTTTCAAGGTTTTTTATATCAAGTTTGTAGCAGCGATGGTCTGGTGGCTTGCAAAAGTCTCTTTGGAATCATCCCAAAATGTTAGAATCCAAATGCAGTTTAGATGTAAAGTCTGTTAGAGTGTTTCCAAGCATTTTCCAGGTTGTTCCAAATAACTACTTGGAAGATGTCAGTCCCACAGCTTAAATTTTCCTGTTCAAAGTTCAGCCTACTAGAGATGGTGGATCAGGCCTCAGATCTCACTTTTATAGCTGAAGCAGGCTGTTATGTGTTTTGACCCTAGCACATGACTGAGGATTCTTCTTTGCTTGAGCACACACAGACCCATCACTTTGAAGTTAACATTCAATTTCCTATGCATACACAGGTAATCTAGTTACACTCATTTGCATAAGGCAATTAGCCAGTCCTTCATGATAAGAGAGAGAAATAAGATGAAGACAATGTAGTTAATATTATTAGTTTTCTGCAGTATCTCATAGCTTTGATCTTAAGGTTAATTGAAGAGTAACATACATAATGTAAGATTAGCAGCCGTGTTAGTCTGTATGCGTAAATAAGACAAGAAAGACTTGTCACCTTAGAGACTAACCAGTTTATTTCAGCATAAGCTTTTGTGGGCTATCCGATGCATCCAATGAATTGGGTATAGCCCATGAAAGCTTATGCTGAAATAAACTGGTTAGTCTCTAAGGTGCCACAAGTCTTCCTCATCTTATATGCATAATGTATAGTATCCAAGGGGTAGCCGTGTCCACAAAAACAATGAGGAGTCCAATGGCACCTTAAAGACTAACAGATTTATTTGCGCATAAGCTTTTGTGGATAAAAAACCCACTTCTTCAGATGCATAGAATGAAAATTACAGATACAGGCATAAATATATTGGCACATGAAAAGAAGGGAGTTACCTTACAAATGGAGAACCAGTGTTGTCAAGGCTAATTCAGTCAGGGTGGATGTGATCACCTCCTCCACGCCATAAATGCTCTAAAAATAGCCAACTTTACATTTAGCTCGAAAGCTGCAGGGGGAAAAACCCTTCTAATTTGTTTTGCACTTTTGTAAGGCTGGAATTTAAATTAAATAACTCAACCAAATTCCACAAAGCTTAAATTGATATACTGTAGGCATGAAACCCAGAGATAAGTATTTCAAAATTTCAGCCACTCTATAGGCTTGCAAGACATAAGCATCTGAAAACAGGTAATTTGCATCAACTCCCTGCACAACATATCACAATAAAAACACACCCACTACTAGAATGTAAATGACTAAATAACATTCCACTGTGATTCTCAATGTTTACAGCTGGTGGCTGCTTGACTAGTATTATTTAGGCCATGGTTACACTGGCACTTTATAGCGCTATAAAGCCCCTACGAGCGCTATAACCTACTCTCCGTCCACACTGGCAAGGCACTAATAGCGCTATAACCGCGGAGTTATAGCGCTATTATAAATCCACCTCCTCATGGGGAATAAGGGCTGTAGCGCACCTGCTGTAGCGCTACAGGAAGAATGTGGACACCCACTGCGTATTAATTGGCCTCCAGCCTGTCCCATAATTCCCGTTCGAGCCACTCTGGTCATCACTTGCAAACTCTTTTGTCCTGTCCTCAGGTGACCACACGTCAGACCCGCCCTTTAAAGTTCCAGGGAAATTTGAAAATCCCCTTCCTGTTTGCTCCAGCCAAGCGTGGCGTGCTCTCAGGGAACCCTTGCAAGTGATCATTCTCATTGATCAGATTGATTGCGTGGCGTGGTCTCAGGGAATCCTTGCAGGTGATCATTCTCATTGATCTGATTGATTGCGTGGCGTGGTCTCAGGGAATTGTTGCAGGTGATCATTCAGATTGATCATCATGACTCCACGTGCCATGCCTCCTCGCAATAGGCGATCCCCAGCATGGAGCAATAGTGAGGTGCTGGACCTCATCAGCTGCTGGGGGGAAGAGGCTGTTCAGTCTCAGCTGCGGTCTAGCCGCAGGAATTTTGACACCTATGGGCAGATATCACGGGCCTTGGCAGAAAGAGGCCATGAGCGGGACACTCTGCAGTGCCGTGTTAAGGTAAAGGAGCTTAGGAATGCGTATCGCAAAGCCCGCGAGGCAAACGGCCGCTCTGGGGCAGCCCCGGTGACTTGCAGATTTTATAAGGAGCTGCACGCGATACTTGGTGGTGATCCCACGGTCACTCCATCGACCACCACGGACACTTCCCAGCCCACTAGTGAAGGGGGGGGTGAGGAGGAGGACGAAGAGCAGGAGGACGAAGAAGAGGAGGAGGATGAGGACGAGGCGGCAGCGACCCAGGGCACGGAGGAGTCCCTGGACGCATGCAGCCAGGAGCTCTTCTCAACCCAGGAGGGCAGCCAGCCACAGCGTCCGGCGGTTGCAGGGGCCAGCTCAGCAGCGGATTGCGGAGGTAAAGCTGCTTTTCTATGGGGAAGGCTGGCAGCTTGGGGTGGAAAGGGATGAGGGGGGCATTCCACCTGGTGCTCTGTTCAAGCCAGGAGGAGGGCAGGGGGGCATGCAGCCAGGAGCTCTCCTCTAAAGCCAGGAGCTCTCCTCTAAAGCCAGGAGGAGGGCGGACAGCCACAGCGTCCGGCGGTTGCAGGGGCCAGCTCAGCAGTGCATTGCGGCGGTAAAGCTGCTTTTCTATGGGGAAGGCAGGCAGCTTGGGGTGGAAGGGGATGCTTGCATGCTTGCCTACATGTGGAATAGAGCACTGATGTAGTCTATCACCTCACGGTAGTCATCATCAGTAATCTCTTCAAAGGTCTCAAAAAGAGCACTTGCAATGCGCCTGCGCAGGTTTCCCGGGAGAGCCAGCGTGGTCCCCGTCCCGGTCACGGTCACTAGTCCCTGCCACTGTGCTACAATGGGTGGGGGGAGCATTGCTGCACATAGGCACGCTGCATATGGCCCTGGGCGGAAGCCGCATCTTAATAAAATCCCTTCCCTTTGCTCCTCAGTGACTCGAAGCAACGAGATATCTTCCAGGACAAACACCTACGGAGAATGTTGGAACAGTGTTCAGAGTAGGGCTCCTGCCACTTCCCGGCACTCCACCCCCCCCGCCACAGCTTTTCAGGGCAGGGAAGAAATCCTTCCCCCTGCCTGCTGCTCACACTGTGGCTCCTGCAACGTACCGGCACTCCCCACCCCCTCCCCCGCCACAGCTTCTCAGGGCAGGGAAAAAATCATTTCCCTTGCCTCTGGAGTCCACTCACCATGGCAGGGGCTCCGTTGCTGTATCTGTGCTGTCTGCGGGACAGGCAAACGGGGAATGCGGGGGAATGATAGGCATGTCTGCTCTTTACAAGGGAACCACTGTGAAATGTATCTTTTTATTTTAGAAGGGTCGTCCTTCACCCCTTCGCCATCGCTCTTATCAACAGCTGAGAGGCTCAGGCGACTGAGGAAGCGGCCACGAAGGAGCAAAGAGGATCTTGTACAGCAAGTAATGCAACAGGCTGTAACGGAGAATCGAGTTGCACAGAGGTGGAGGGAGAATGAGAGCAAGTTGAGGGAGAAGGCGCGGAAGGAGAACGCGATTCACCGCCGGAAAAGCACCGACAAGCTGCTCTCATTACTGCAGCTTCAATTGCAGAGTATGCAGCGGCTTGTCACCCTTCAGGAGCAGAAGCTCCGCACCCACCACCCCAATTATCGTTTGCCCCAACTCCCTTCCCCTTCCTTGCCTCTGTACCCTCCAGGCCAGTATCATCAGCCAAATGGTTATCACCGTCCACAGCTGCCTCCAACCCCTCTGTCTTCACCGGACAACCCCCAGACCCCAGACCATTATCCACTGCAGTCTACCCCTAATAACATGCCTTACTGGCCACCGCAAATGGGGTTCGGGGGACATGGCCACTGTGAGGGCACTGGAGACTCAGAGACCCGGACATACTCCGATCTCTGACTGACCCCACGACACCCCCATTGCACCTCCCCTGCCTTCCCCCTCACATGCATCACAATATTTTCTTTCAGCAACCGAAGTACCTGTTCAATAAATGAATTGTCTTCTTAATAAATGGGTTTTTTTTATTAAGTGTACATACATTATTACAGGCTACAGAAAAGCAAATGCCTGTTCCTGTTAAAAGAATTCTCCCTCCCTCCCTCCCTCCCTCCATCTGCACCTCACTTCAGAACTGGCTTTCAGCCTCAAAATGCTCCCTCAAGGCTTCCCTGATCCTAACAGCCTCGCGCTGGTCCCCTCCATGAACCCTGCTCTCTGGCTGGGCATATGTGGCCTCCAGGCGTTGAACCTCAGAGGACCATGCCTGAGTGAAGCCTTCGCCCTTCCGCTCACAAAGATTATGTAGGGCACAGCATGCGGAAATAACCGCGGAGATACTACCCTCGGCCAAATCTAGCCTCCCATAAAGACAACGCCAGCGCGCCTTCAGACGCCCAAAAGCACACTCCACAGTCATTCGACAATGGCTAAGCCTGTAGTTGAACCTTTCCTGACTGCTGTCCAGGCTCCCTGTGTACGGTTTCATGAGCCAGGGCATTAAAGGGTAAGCAGGGTCACCAAGAATCACTATGGGCATTTCCACTTCCCCCACGGGGATCCTCTGGTCTGGGAAAAAAGTCCCGGCTTGCAGCTTCATGAACAGGCCGGTGTTGCGGAAGATGCGTGCGTCATGCACCTTTCCAGACCAGCCAGCGTTAATGTCAGTAAAACGCCCACGGTGATCCACAAGCACCTGGAGAACCATGGAGAAGTACCCCTTTCGGTTAACGTACTCCTCAGCTAGGTGGGCGGGCGCGAGAATGGGTATATGGGTCCCATCTATCGCCCCACCACAGTTAGGGAAACCCATTTCTTCAAAGCCAGCCACGATGCCATGCACGTTATCCAGAGTCACGATTTTTCGTAGCAGGATGCGATTGATGGCCCTGCACACTTGCATCAGCACAACTCCAACGGTCGACTTTCCAACCCCAAACTGGTTGGCCACCGATCGGTAGCTGTCTGGGGTAGCCAGCTTCCAGATCGCGATAGCCACCCGCTTCTCCACCGGGAGGGCAGCTCTCAGTCTGGTGTCCTTGCGCCGCAGGGCAGGGGCGAGTTCAGCACACAGTCCCATGAAAGTGGCTTTTCTCATTCGAAAGTTTTGCAGCCACTGCTCGTCGTCCCAGACTTGCATGATGATGTGATCCCACCACTCTGTGCTCGTTTCCCATGCCCAGAAGCGGCGTTCAACAGCCGTGAGCATGTCCGTTAATGAGACAAGCAGCTTTGTGTCGAATGCATTCACCGCTTCGATCTCGTCTTCAGAATCATCACTGTCATCCTGCATGTCAAGGAATAACTCCACTGCACACAGAGATGTGCTGGCGACAGTCGTCAGCATGTCCCTCAGCAGTTCTGGATTCATTGCAGCACTCGACAATGGAAGACGGAGCGTGCCTTGCTGAAACCCTTGAAAGATGGCGCCGGAGGTGGAAGGAAACACAAGGATTGCTGGGATATGCCAAAAAGCATCATGGGTAGTTCAAACAGGATATAGAATGCCCCGCAAGTGACGCCCCCCCTACCACAAGCCATTGCGCCAGATCAGGAAGAGGTGGACTGTGGGATACCTGCCCTAATGCGCTGCTCTTAATGCCGTATTAACTGCCGCAAATGTGGCCATGCTATAGCGCTGGAGCAGCTCAGTGTGGACATACAATAGCGCTATTATTATTGCTGTATAAGGCGAGCGCTATAAGCAATAGCGCTATAATTTTGTAAGTGTAACCATACCCTTAGAGATTGGTTTTTATTCTGCAGATGAACATGAGTAATATGACATTTAATTTCACTACCAACACTTAAATTTGGATGTATTTACACACTTCGCATACTCTAGGTGTTAATTTCAATAATTAAGAGAAGCAGGATTGGGATCTTCGGTAGCAGTGGGCATGGGTGCAAACTCTGTCTATCCACAAGTCTTGTGATAACCAGGACAGAAGCTGAATCCTCCACCGTGATAGTTGGACCCTGGTGCTTTTCATAAGAGTAATTTTGATACTCTCTCACAGTGTGGTGTTGGGGCATTATATAGAGTGTGGTGTGACTGGGCTGAGAGACTTGTGAATGGAGTGGTTAAGCTAGATAGAGCTTAGAATTGATTAGACTTTTTCTTTTATTCTAAAAAGGAAAAGAAAAGCGGTGAAAGTGATCCCTTAGCCACCAAGTTGGTGATGCCACCAAAAATGGGTTCTGTCTAAGTTCTGCAGACTTTCAACTTTCTTCAGAAACCAAGGGCCAGAAGGGCTATGCAAGGATTGTGCTTAGAGCAGCATTGAAGGGGATGGCACAAAAGTAGATTTAAGTCCTCCTAACCTTAGCCCTTTGTGGTACAAGTCTAGTCTCCCAGTGCAACTCATCTGCTCTGTGTTGCACATGGCTTCCTATGCCATTCCGGCAGCCAAGGAATGCAATCTCACTCTGCCCTTACTCCACTTACCCCTGCCATGCCCACTATAGTCATGGTGCTAATTCTATGCCTCCCATTATGAAAGAGGAATCCTGAGGGTCACACTTACATACGTTATAATGTAAGGGAGGATCAGAGCCAGTTTCTTGCCCTCCATGATTGCAAAGACAAATTGCCATATGTGGACAAATGGGCCACTCCTTTGAATGGGTCTGCTCCCTATTTATTTGTATCATATGAGCAGTATGCTAGGGGCTCACACTGTCCTTTGCCAGTTTACTCTCGGAAGGGATAACGTACAAAGATTGAGGGCTGGATTTTGACATAAATAAAATGGTGTGTTTATTCAGGTGTCTGGTTCTAAGAATTTTTCAAGATATTATGCTGTAGTGGAGCAGTCACCCTGCCCCAGCCCTGAAGGGGTTAAAACAGCCCTAGGAAAGGGCTGCCCTGGGGAGCTAATAGGATAGGCTGATTGGGGAAGAAGCCACAGCTGGGCTACGCCCCAATCAGGCCACAACTGACCCTGATAAAAGGGCTGAGTCAGGAGCTCAGTCAGTCTCTCTCTAGCTTTAAAGGGAGAAAGACATGGCTGCTGGGGAGCTCAGGGTACAGGTGAGACAGAAGTGCTGGGGAAAGGCAAAAGGGGCTGGGGAGCTCTATTCTGGCAATGCTCCAGGCTGCAGGCCTTGAGCAAGGCCTAAAAAAGGCACTGGGGCTGCAGAGGTGCAATCTGACTTTAGGCAGAGGCAGCAGGTCCAAACCCCTTGCCAATGATGAGTGGCCACTACAGACTGCAGTTTGCCCCAGTGAGTGGGAGCTAGATGACAACTGGCAGTAATCACTGAGGTAAGGTGGGGTTAGAGGTTTGGGGGTTCCCCTGGGAGGGGAGACCCAGAGTGTGGGGGTACTGCTGGGGGCAGAACACCAGGGTAAGGGGCACCGGGGTCCAGGAGGGACTTGGGTGGCCAACACCAGCCACAAGGAGGTACTCTGAGGGCTGGAGTGCTAATTCCCTGGATGACTAGCAGGAGGTGTTGTGCTGGGGAGCCTTCGCTTCACTACATATACTTACTATTTGCATTGTAGTAATGCATAGACTGGACCAAGACTCCACTGTGCCCTACAAACACAGAACAAAAAGTCAGTTGCTCTACTTTATTGTCTTCGCCATTGGAAGGACTGAAGATTGTTTGTTTGTAACAGGACTGTTAACTAACAAGCACTTGCTTATGGCCAGAGGTTGATTTGCAGGTATCCTGCCTCTGTCAGCATCCCCTCTTACATGCCCCGTAAGAACTCCACACACGCTCTTTCAGGGCAAAGAAGGCTGTTTTAATACCAGAAATGGTTCAAACAATCTTCAGAGTCCCCAGAATAAAGACCACTCATAAGACAAAAGTTCATCTTCAACCCTGGTTCTTCTGCTATGCATGGAGCCAGGGGCGGCTCTCAGGTTTTTACCGCCCCAAGCGCTGAAGTTCCGCGACATGCCTGCGGGTGGTGTGGTGTACCACGGATTCACCGGCATTTCTGCGGGAGGTCCACGGGTCCCGTGGCCTCGTCATTCCCGCTGCCGAAATGCCACCGAAGCCGCAGCAGCCGCGGACCTTCCGCAGGCATGCCACCAAAGACAGCCCGATTGCCGCCCTGATGTCGAACGTCAGGCCGCCCCCGCAGCTTGGCCCCCAGGCACGCTCTTGGAGAGCTGGTGCCTGGAACTGGCCCTGCGTGGAGCTTTTCCTCTGTCAGAGTCTGCTTCCCCCAAACTCACCGGTACCTGCCCTTTCTCACTAGACTTCAGCCTTCTGGCCTTAGCTTCCTTCTCATGTTAGCCACCCCCTACTTCCTGCCTGGGTCCTTTCCTACTTTGGCAAGCCCCTCCCAGGCCCTACATGGCTGGAGCCTCAGATTTCTGACTCTAAGTGGTCAACACGCCAGGATTTTCTCTACAGGCACCTTTCTTACTTCCTGAAGTTTTCTGAGCTTCCCCTTCACTACAACCATCTGCTGCCCTTTATAAGGAATTACCCGATCTAACCCAGGTGTGCTTCTTTAGTAATCAGGGTTGACAGGCCCCAGGCTCTCAAGCCTTTAAGGGGCAAGCCACCATGTTACAGTAGCCTTACTGGAAGATAAGCATGTTACCTCTGTTCCCCTAAAAACCAACCCAGGGTCACACTTGTATTAGTTTTATTACAAAGCCGCTGTTACGTCAGACAGAAAAGGGAAGGAGCTTATTAATGTACGCAGACACTCACCACATTCAGACCCCCATGCACCCACACACTTACACAGGCAGAGAGTTATCAGAGACAGCGTGGGAAGCCGAGAAGCTGAAGCATGGTAGATCTGGTGTGTCCATCTGCAGTCACGGATCCAGGCTTGTGAACAGGTCAAGTAGCAGCAGCTTGTGTATGTAGCTGCTTCCTTGTATTTTGGAACTGGCTAGCTCCTGTCACATACACTGAGTTTTTTCTTCTGTGTCCGTCATCAGGAAGCATTCCCAGTCCCTGGTACTTCCATGCATCTTTTCTTTACAGCACTCCGTGATTGCAGATTATATCAGACACACCTGGCTCCTGGCTCAGTGTTCTCTTCTCTTGAAGTTCCTCTCCACCCAGTCCCACATACACTTCCTCATTCACACTCTCTCTGATTGCGTGATAGGATATTACAAAGCTTGGAAGTTCATACAAGTGGTAACTTGAAAAGGTTACAGAGCTTGCAAAGGTTACAAGACTTAAAAGGCTATGCTAACAGTAACTCAGTTACAAAGTCTGCAAAAAGGTTGCAGAAGTTAATGGTACAAGTTGCAGATCTTACAATCGCATTTGAGTGGAGGCTTTACATAACAGAGCATATGAAGGATGATAAGGTAGAGGCACAAAAGAATGAGTCATGTGCAAGACGTCAGACTAGATGATTATGATGATCCCATCTGACCCTAAAGTCTATGAGTCTCCGAGAGAGGAAACAGGACCTACTGTATTGGACCAGACAAAAGGGCTCTCTGAGAAAGAGAAGCCATCGTAAGTTTGCAGAGTCCAAAGCGTTCAAGTCAACAAACTATAGCAGGTGACAAAGTTGATCTGAGTAAAACCCACTTCATAATTTTTACAAGATAAAACAATGTTGAATTGAGGACTTAATGAGATTTCTGCCTTATGCATAACCATGACTAACCACAGCATGGGGGATCTCTGTGTCAGCTGATAATATCTCTCTTTAGGGCAAATGATTCCATTACTTCAATACGGTGGTGAGAAACAAAGAAACAAATACAAGAAGCATTTTTTTTAAATGACACCCTTTAAAGGAAAAGCAGCTCTTCCCTGAGACATGGCATTTTTCTGCTCATTCCTCAATAATGCTTCTATTATCCCAAATAAACACATCACAAAACCACCAGCTCAGCTGGTACTAATTGGTACCCTGGCTTGTCTCAGATGAGGGGTGAATAGCCACGGCGAACAGTATCTTCTTAGCCCCAGAGATGGTCCTTACAGGTCAGACGTGGGACTTATTAGAAAGGCAGTATGTGAGCTGTACTGCTTCTGCACATGCTGTGTTTGTTGTGTGATAAACACAGGATTTCAGTCTCCAGAGCCATCAATCTGGCATCTTCCACAGACAGTAAATCATCTGGAGACACTGTAGACAGAAACAAGCTAACAGCTTACCCCCAATTAAAGATGAGGATTCATTATAAAGCTATCTACCTCTGACTGGGCCTTTCACAAGACAAAGGCTTCTCTCAGTCATAGCTCAGCCTGTTGGTTTGAGAGCAGGAACAGCTATTTTGATTTTTTTAAAAGGCTTTTGATTTAAAAACAAACAAAAAATAAAATCACTAATCAACAGCAGTTCCTCCACCAAAAACCAACACTGCTAAATCAGAGGATATCAATGGAGAATCAGAAAGGGCTGAACTAGAACCATTTCTGTCACCAGTTCAAAAACCATTTTTCTCCCCCACAATGTTAGTGCTGCAGGGAAGGTCTCAAACCATAAAACAGGCTTCTTCTGAACACTGAGGATTTCAGTGTTTTTTTGTGGCCATTATCTAGACCAAACATGAATTGCAAACAACCCCTGAACTCTATGCAGGCCATATTCAACATAAACATCCCTAAAATATAAGGCAGAACCAGCAGGATTCCCTTTATTAACACCACTTTTTTACATATAAGGTAATTTAAAAAAGAAATAAAAAAAGTAAAATGCCATTGCTGAGACAAGTATCTCAGCGACTACAATCATAAGCAAAGCACCCAATCCCGCAAGTGTTTACCTGTCTACTTAATTGTTATGCAGGAGAGGAACTACTTGTGCTTGGAAAGCATGTGTGGTTACAGGATGGAGACCCACTCTGGCCCTAACTTTGGAAACTTCTCTGAAAATACCAATGAACAAATCATATGAAAATACCTCTTCAGAGCAAATATGCTATTTGCAGGGTTAGGGTTTTTGAAAGCATTTTTTTAAAAATGGAATGTATGCTTAAAAGAGATGGGAAGCCTTATGACACAATGCTCTCTGTTTATCTAAGGTGACACTGGTCCCATTGCAAAACTGCCAGGTGCCCTTGTGTGCCAGTTAAACCCGTTTCATCTCTTGTGTTAAGGGTAAATTTAACCTCACTCATCTGACGCCAAAGTAAGTGGACTTTATGTTGGTCCCCTCACACTCCAGGGAATTCTCCAGTGTACACACTGGCAGAGTGGCTGTTCCCTAGGTCCTCAGAATGGCATATACCATGGCTCATTAATTGGATCCAGAACCTCGTAGGGCAGACTGCTGCACATGCATGGAACTCTCAGGGCTCCATACAAATCCACCATTGTGGATCACAAAGCAAGCCCAGGCCCTGCTGTCCTAAGCTGTCCTTTTCAAGGCCAGTGTCAGTGTATTTCATTTTCCTTGTCAGCACAGACCTTGGCTTTTGCAATACCCTCATACCACCTTTAATGTGGGAGGACCTTTGACTGGACAGCAGGGAATGAGAGACACCCTAACACATGTATGGCAGGGAGGGGGGCTGTCCCACCCTTTGGTTCCCTGCTTGGCCATTAGCTTGGGAAAGGGAGATGGGGTCAGTTGATACACAAGGCGAGGATGCACTGCAGCCAATTTGAGCTAAGCCTGGGTTTTGCAATAGTCTCTTCTCTCTGGTTAGCTGTCCTGCCCTCCTTAGGCAGGTGCTGTGCAGCTTATGATGCTTCAGGTCTGACTGATCACCTGATTCTAGGGGTCAGGAAGGATTTTTTCCCATTGGGCCAAATGGGATGGGTGTGTGTGTGTGCGCACGCGCGTGCACTTGAGACTCAATAAAGACAAAGCATTGGGTATCAGACAGAGGAGCTGTGTTCCCCTTGATTTATTCCTGACACCACCTAGGGGAAAAACAGGTTAAGTTACCCCAGATTTGGGTTCTGAAAACTCCAGTTAACAGCGGATAGCTAATGCAATGCCAATTTTTTAAAAAAGGCTCCAGAGGCAATCCTGACAATTACAGACCGGAAAGCCTAACTTTACTACCAGGCAAAAGAACTAAAGAACAGACTTATCAGACACCTAGATGAAATGATAGGTTGGGAAAGAGTCAGTACAACTTTTGAGAAGAGAAATCATGCCTCACCAACCTATTAGAATTTTTTCAGGGTATCAACAAATATATGGACAAGTGGATATAGCACACTTGGATTTTCATCAAGTTTTTGACAAGGTCTCTCATTAAAGGCTCTTAAGCAAAGTAAGAAGTCATGGGATAAGAGGGAAAGTCCTCTCATTGATCAGTAACTGGTCGAAAGCCAGGAAACACAGGACAGGAATAAATGGTCAGTTTTCGCAGTGGAGAGCAGTAAATAGCGGGGTTACCCCAGGATCTGATGCTGTTCAATATATTCATAAATGATCTGGAAAAAGGGGTAAACAGTGAGATTAGTCAAGAGAGTTAAATCTGAAGCTGACTGCAAAGATTTACAAAGGAATCTCACAAAACTGGATGATTGGCAACAAAATGCCAAATGAAATTCAGTGTTGATAAATTCAAAGCAATACATGTTGGAAAACACAATTCCAATGTACATACAAAATGATGGGGTCTAAATTAGCTGTTACCACCCAAGAAAGAGATCTTGGAGTCATTGTGGATAGTCCTATCAAAACATCTGCTTAATGTGCAGTGACTGTCAAAATAGCTAACAGAATGTTAGGAAAGGGATAGATAATAAAAGAGAAAACATCATAATGTCACAATATAAGCCCATGGTACACCCACACTTCAAATACTGGTTGCCCCATCTCAAAAATATATCAGAATTAGAAAAGGTACAGAGAAAGGAAGCAAAAATGATTAGGGGTATGGAAAAGCTTCTGTCTGGGGAGAGATCAAAAGGATTGGGTCTGTTCAGTTTGGAAAAGAGATGACTAAGGGGGTTATGATAGGGATGGATCCAATCAAGAATGGTACGGAGAAAGTGTTATTTTCCTCTTCACATAACACAATAACCAGAGGTCACCCAATGAAATTAATAGGCAGCAGGTTTTAAATGAACATAAGGAAGTACTTCATGTAATGCACAGTGAAGCTGTGGAACTTGTTGCCAGGGAATGTTATGAAGGCCAAATGTATAATTGGGTTCAAAAATGAATTAGAAAAGTTTATGGAGGATAGGTCCATTAATGGCTATTAAATAAAATGGTCAGGGATGCAACCCCATACTCTGGGTATCCCTAAACCTCTGACTAACAGAAGCTGGGACACAACAACTGGGGATGGATCACTTGATATTTGCCCACTCCCTCAGAAGCATCTGGTACTGGCTGCTATTGGTAGACAGGATACTGAGCTAGATGGACCATTGGTCTTACCTAGTATGGCCATTCTTATATTCTTATGGTTTTTTTCACTTTCCTTGCAGCTTCTCAGTAGGATAGTAGGGTTAGAAACAATAGATGCTTGGGTGTGGGCTCTGGGATGGGGCCAAGGATGAGGGGTTTGGGGTACAGGAGGGGGCTCTGGGTTTGAGGGGGGGTTCAGGATGGGGTGTGGTATTGGGGCACGGGCTTGCCTTGGACGGCTCTCTACCATGCAGCACCCCGGAAGTGGCCAGCGGGTCTGGCTCCTGGGGGTTGGGAAGGACAGGAGGCTCGATGTATGGCTCTCGCCTGCAGGCACCGCCCTCCGCCCCCGCTCCAGCATCCATTGGCTTTTTTGCTATAGAATGAAAACAATGAATCTTTGGCAATACATTTATTTTTTTAAAAAAGACTAGTAACCCTGGCAACTGCTCTATATTACACATACACTATCTGCGCGATGCAGCAGTTTCTTATCAAAGCATCCACATGCCAATATGTGATCTTTTGTCCTTTTTTCTATATTTCAGGGGAAAAGAAGAGTTATAATACATTTATTGCTTCTTAATGTTTTTTTTTCTCTTGACCTATTATGTCTTACTACGAAGTCATATTTTTTTTCCAAAATAAAGGAAGTGAATGTTGATGTATTTAGGACTGGTGGGGGTTGCTGATGAAAGCTAAAGGTTGAAGTGGGAGAGGGGATTGACTTTTTGAAAACACTCCTGGGAATGTCACAAAACTGTAGTTTCCCATAGTCAATGGAATAAAGATTTCATTGCAACTGTAACAAATGCCGATGAGATAAGTGCATTTCAGGAGCAAATAGAAGGCTTATTTCCTAATGTCCATAATAGGTTTCAAATCTTGTCACTTAAATCTTGCTCATATGGCTATACGTCTTCTTTTTTTTTTTTTTAACCCCAAAGAAAATGTGTCTACCACCATGGGGTCCAGGACCATAACTAAGGCTCCTAGGAGCTATGGTAATGAAAATAAATAATAATAATCTGCACCAGTGGCTATCAGGATCCAGAGACATTCCCCCCCACACACTGGAAAAGAGAAGGTTTAAACTCCCCAAATGAGCAGTTCAATCAACTGATGACATATAATGTTGAACTATAAAATATATTGAGGAAGGTCTCAAGAAAGCTTGTAATGTTCAGAACTTGGCAGTCATTCTGAGCTACGTCTACAGATTGTAGCCAGGAATATGTGTATTTCTGTATACAAAAGACTGTGCTCATAATCTGTGCAGGGTGGTGAGCAATCAGGCAGTGAAGGACACTTCCCTTCATGTGGGCCTTGAAACCGGCATCAAAAATCTATCCATTGTCCAGCCCAGGAAAAGGCAATGGTGGACCATTAGAGGCAACAGAAAGACACTGAGAGAAGTGAAACTGAACAGAATATCCTGGCTCGGCCAGTCAAATGGGAATTTCTCTACTCTAAATAGCCATCTGTCACCATGGACTGAGAGGGGAAAAAAATGGAAAAATCCTTTTAAAAGCAGTCTTGGAACTGTAGTTTTTTATCTGGTGCTTGACAGACGGTCTTGAGATGGGAACCTGTCCGTTAACACTGGATCCCTTCTGTAGCCATGCGGATGTGCTGAGTAACTATTTTAAGGGAACAGGTAACTTATATTAGAAAAGTGCTGGATATTTTCTAGCTATTCTATCTAGATTCTTTAACCATCACCTTTTTCGACACAAAATAAGGGCATTTTCGAAAGAGATGATGCCACAATAAGTGCACAGTGCTAATAGCTGGACAGTAGAATACTGATTAGTATGGCTGGAATTGAAGAACAGTGTAGTTCCCACCTCCAAATTTTAATTTTTGACATGCAATTCTGAGCTATGGATAAACATGGATTTAAGAAACTGCCTCTAATGTGTGCCTCAGGTAGGCCACTTTTGAAAACATGGCCCGTAATCCTTCCCAATGTCTAGCACTTCTGGGTATTTACCTGGCCCCCATTACCACAGTATCTGGCTCACAGTTGTTAATTTTTTTATGCTGATGACACCCATAAGAGGTAGGGAAGTGACATTATCCCCATTTTACAGCTGGGGAACTGAGGCGAGAGAGACTAAGTTGCTTGCTCAAGTCCATGAGGGAGCAGAGAATTGAACCAGGGGAACTTCCAGTTTATGACTCAAGAGCAGAACAAAGGAAAATCTCTCTTATTGTCCAGGTGTCAATGTGAATCATTCCACTGACTTATTGGGCTTTGTATCAGGACTTAATTTCAGAGAAATAAAGTCTATCAAACATAAAGAAACAGCAATAAAAGGGCTCTCCTTTTGAAATGCAAGACTGGTGTGCAGATATAATCTATTGAATAAGGCAAACTTTTGGAAACCAGAGATCTGGTATGGTATAATGTGAATTTTTGGCCAGAAAAACTGTAAGCAAGGTGTTTCTGTATCTGCTATATGACACTAACAAAGGCAATCAGTTTTGTTAATTAAACGGTTGGAATATTTCCTGGTGGCTGCAGAAGAAAAGATGCCAAATGAATGAAAATTAATCCACTCGACAAATGGAAACCAAAAAATAATGTATTCCACTTGAAACAGATTTCCCCCTCTTGCTTCTCTTTTGGTTACTGAACCACAGGCTGGTGTATATACAATAATTTAATCAATTACTGTTACAGAAGGGCAGCTGTGTTGTGTTCTTCACTGGCAGCAAAAGACTCTGCTCATATTTGTATTATCAAGAAAGCATCTTGGATTCTCTTTTGGAAATGGAAATGGCAGTATTTTGGTTTAATCTGCTTTCTGACAGCAAACAGAATTTAAAAAAAAACCCCAAACCCAAAGATTTTTAGTACTGAAACCATTCTTTTCCATTTATATATTCTTATTTAAATACACCAACCTTCAGTGAAACTCTCTGAGCTGTATAGATGTAAAAGACATCTTGGTATCCTACTGTTATTGTCTATGAATGCCAGAGCAACCGACTATTACTGGAGAAATGGATTATGTAAATACCAGTGACTCATGCTGAACCATCTTTTCTTTGGCATCACAGCATTGCAGCTGCCTACATTGGCCTCAGTAAAGATAATCGATTAGTTCAGTCTGGATCATGAGGCTTTCACTTGAGCAGCTTCACCAGGTGTGAAGTCTGTTGCCTTAGTTACACCCTTTGCGGAGTGATATTGAGAGAGTTGTACAAAGTGGGATGCAGGAGAGGGATCCACTCGTGCAGTACTTGTGGATCCCAAACTCCCTTTGTCATCTGTTTATCCCATGTACTTTCGTTGCTACTCCGATAAACCACTTTTTAAATGCCCCTTTAAAACTCCATGAATTTAGATATGGCTCATTAAAGGAATAATCCTGCTCGCATTAGAGCAATGGTACTTTTTCCCATTGAGGTCAACAGGAACAGAATCAGGTCCTAGATGAAATACACTAATTCCTTGAATTTACTTTTGAATGGTTTCAGGAAAATATGTTCATAGAATTGTAGGGCTGGAAGGGACCTCAGGAGTTGGATGACCAGATGTCTTGATTTTATAGAGACATTCGGTCTTTTTCTTATATAGGCTCCTATTACCCCCCAACCCATCTCCGTCCCGATTTTTCACACTTGCTGTCTGGTCACCCTACTCAAGAGGCCATATAGTGCAGTCCCCTACACTCATGGCAGGACTAAATATACCATTCCTGGCAGGTGTTTGTCTGACCTGCTCTTAAAAACCTCCAATGATGGAGATTCCACAACCTCCCTGGGCAATTTATTCCAGGGCTTAACCACCCTGACAGTTAGGAAGTTTTTCCTAATGCCCAACCTAACCGCCCTTGCTGCAATTTAAGCCCATTGCTTAAATTTGTTCTTCAGTTTGTATTTCTAATTTATTGTAAAGGTCATAATCACAAGACAATAATGTGTAATGGGGACACATGCAGCTTATATATTATGCTGGTAGCCTCTCTAAAACAACCACAACCAGATAATGTCTGTTAGGGTATAGGATATATATGAACTAGCCACAGTCAATATGTGTCTTTTGGGCATACTACTTTCTTATTGTACATAGGCAATAGAGTTCTTAGTCTCTATCACTATTTATGAAGACTGTAGCTCAGACTTCATAAATAGCTTTGGCATGTAGTAGTGCATGGCAATCTCAGGTTGAAGTGATCAGTTTTGCTTTTAGAAACATCCAGACTATACATCCCTGAGATGGAGGTGATTTAGGCAAGCACTTAAACATATGCTTAAGACCCACTGACTTGAATGGGACTTTCCTGAATTGGGGCCATAGTCCTGCACTTTTGCCTATGAGGTGAAATTAAAGGAGTGAATGAATAATAAGGGAGATAAGCACAAGTAGTCCACAGCGGTAACAGAACCAATCTGACACTTTAAGCTTTCAGAAATATTATGGAAGTTCTAGTATTCCACTGGATATACTGCTCCATATATGTTGGCAAGAGGTATCATATTATTGGGAGTTTGGAATGTTAAATCCTTATAGCCATTAGAACACATGTTTTAAAAAAACCACATAGTAATAACTGGCAAATGTCTAGCACATCTGCATCATTGTTACATTCCCATTTTTATATGCCAACTTATATCCAGGGCAAATGAGAGAATTCCATATTACTGCTCCCTCCAAAAATGATTTCGACTCACCATCAGTAATGAGAGAAGTGTCTAAATGACTTAAAGGGACATTTGAAATGTATGTGGTTTGACACTTTAAAAATTCAGAAAAATCCAAAGCAACATGAAAATTACAGATCTGAAGGTTAAAAGAAAGGCAGTACAAACTGACATATAAATCTCGGTCAACCAAGATTTATTTTTAAAGGAAAACTTCAAATACAGTGCCAATTTAAACTACACAACAGTTCATTTTAGAATAAACAAAAAGCCAAAAAAATTTAATTTATACTAGTCAGTATTACAATGTCTACGTCCCTTGCAGAGAATTTTAAAAATTGTTCAAGATCCAATATCTGAGATACCAGGAAAGCCAAGCATACAATCTGCTATTGCTAAGAGTTTCATTATATGCTGTATTTGTAAGGGCTATAATAATTTAATTTGCATTCAATTCCAAATAGCTGTTTCTTTGCCACTTCACTACTCTCTTATTTGATACCTTTTCTATATGTCTATCAACTTTAGTATTTTACGGAAATGTTTGCCAAATGCTATGCACTCTGGCCTTAACCCAGGCAAGCCCTTAACCATGTGCTTAAAAATCAGAGAGGTAGCTGTGTTAGTCTGGAATTGCAGAAGTGATAAAGAGTCCTATGGCACCTTAAAGACTAACTAAAGTATTGAAGCTTCACAGGACCTAACCAGATCAGCCACACCATCACTGGTTCATTCACTTGCACATCTACCAATGTAATATATGCCATTATGTGCCAGCAATGTCCCTCTGCTATGTACATTGGCCAAACTGGACAGTCCCTACGAGAAAGGATAAATGGACACAAATCAGATATCAGGAATGGCAATATACAAAAACCTGTAGGAGAACACTTCAATCTCCCTGCACACACAATTACAGATTTCAAAGTCACCATATTGCAGCAAAAAAACTTCAGGACCAGACTGCAAAGAGAAACTGCAGAGCTGCAATTCATTTGCAAATTTGACACAATCAGCTCAGGACTGAATAGGGATTATGAGTGGCTAGCTAACTACAAGAGCATTTTCTCTTCTCTTGCTGTTCACACCTCCAGTTCAGCTGCTAGAGGAATACTTCACCCTCCCTGATTGGAGATAGCAAGCTGATTCAGCCTCATTGGACTAACCCTGTTATCTCTAACTTGGTTCTTGCCTACCCATTTATACCTGCCCCTGGATACTTCCACTGCATGCATCCGACGAAGTGGGTATTAGCCCATGAAAGCTTATGCTTGGATACATGTGCTTAAAGTTAAGCATGTGCTTTATTGAACTTCAGGACTAAGCCTGAAGGAATGTGTAACTTCAATTAAATGTATAAATAAGCCATAGTGGAAGTGCAGCCTGGACTATATAACTCAATGTATTCAAACCAGTTAGCAGAGTTACACTGCATTGACTAGGGAAAATGGTTGAGTTTAAGTCAGACTCAGATGGCTTGTACTAGCAACTCCATCCTAAAGTAAAGTCAAAGCCTAAACTAACTTCTCCCACTCAGCTGTGGTCACTTCAAATCAGGCTCATTGGCAGAGTGGTGTTGGAAAGCTTGTACTGCCACTATATATGGTGTACCCATTCTGTGGATAAACAGAACAGTGCATTTTCCAGTGCTGTTAGTAGACTACCTTTCATGAACTCGACTTCAAAATGATCTCTCTCTAACTACATTGTATTTTGCAGGGTTATATTCTTATCAGGAGGTACAGAAAGAGACACATTCACATGAAACAAGACAGGAAATATACAGACTTTACATGACTGAATTGAATTTTAATACTACTTATATCTTTTAAATGAAACTCAGTAAAACTGAAGCTGTTTGCACAGTTGCATAATCGCCTAACACTTCTAATCACCAACAGATTTTCCAAGAAGGAAACAGTTTTCTTTATTTTCACTTCCTTCCTGTGCTGTTCACAGTGTTTGCTTTTTTCCTTTGATACATTTTGCTTCTTATGAGGGGCTCAATTGTGGACTGTAAATAGCGGTTGTTAGAGGTAATGGTCTCCAGTGTTCAGGGACAGAATCTCACAAGCATCTATTTCTAGTTTCCTTCTATACCTTCTCTGAATTAGAAATTGCAAGTACAGAGATGAACCAGTACAAATTCTGCTTATATATAAAATTTCGGTGTTTTAGAAATGAACCACAGACTTTTCATAAAACATCAACATTTTATATAAACTGCAACATATTGCTTTGTTATTATTTTCTGAGCACCAACAGCATGTTTATTACTCTAGAGAACATACAGGAAGGTAAGATACCTGCCATAAAGAAATAAGACTCTAATGGCCTGATCTTGCAAACAGGGTCTACTTCTGCTCAGTGTCCCATTGACTACTGCTTGTCTTTATCTCCGCTACTCACACTACAGCCCACCTACCCTACTTGCTTTAACTTCTTCCTCTTTCTTATGCTAAGAAGTATGGAGGAAAGTGTTGGTTTTTTTATCCTGACAAATTTTCAGCACTTAGAGAAGAAGGCTCTAGGAAACGCTTTGCACAAAGCCATGCATATTCAGTACTACACACATTCATGAAGAAAATAGATTGAATAATGAAAAGCTCGAGGAACCAGAGACATTATTCATATTATACATATAAAAACACACTGTTTATGTCTCTTGAATGCTGACCTATGGTTAATGAATATGCAATAGCATCTTTTTGCAGACATGTACCTGTCATAAGATGGGGACAAATGCTTTCATATCTGCCAGTTAAAGAGACACTTCATTGAAGATTCTGGCTGGAGAAGGGCAAGCTATTGTGTCTTGTCTGTCATGCTCAATCAATAAAGACAATTAGTGACATGAAGCAGAAGTTCAACCTGTACAGAAAAGTACTGGGCACCATGTGAGGTTGTTTAAAACTAATGCTGATAGCTGGATAATTCCCAAATGATGATGAAAGGCTTATGACATGCCTGAAGGGTGAATGAATCAGAGATGAAAGCTGGAAAATACCTCCTCGTCATCTTGTCCATTCTGCTGTCAGGGGAGGATTGTTCCCTGCAGGAGCTCAATAAAAGCAGATTTGAGACTTATAGCTGAAATAAGAAGAGAGGGTTCTGCGGGAGCACATTGGTCGGTCATATTGCAAAGCTGAAACTTGCAAACTTCTTGCCTCAATATATGATGACATGATCATCATAAGTGAAAACTGACCTCCTTCTTCCTACTCTTTTTTGGGTGTCTTAGACGTTTTTGATTCATGACTGTACCTCTCCCCTCTTTCCCCCACTTGGCTTCATGATTTATTTAATAGCTTTTTGAGACTGGCTTGGTCATAGGCTTTTTAAAAATCAAAATATTATTATTATTTATTATTATGGTAGCACTTAGGAATTCCAGTCTGGGATCAGGTCTCCATTGTCCTAGACATGTAACACAAACAAGTAACAGGGAAAGTCCCTGCGCTAAATGGTTTACAATCTAGGCAGGACACACCAGGTGAATGAAAAAGACAGTATTACTGATAATAAAATGAGGTTACAATGAAATTAACTGCAGCTATAAAACATAATAAATAATTCTTATTGAAGGGAGGGATAGTCTAGTGGTTTAAGCATTGGCCTTCTAAATCCAGGGTTATGAGCTCAATCTTTGAGGGGGCCATTTAGGGATATGGGGCAAAAATCTGTTGGATAATTGAATTGGGGATTGGTCCTGCTCTGAGCAGGGGGTTGGACTAGATGATCTCCTGAGGTCCCTTACAACTCTGATATTCTATGATTCTCTTCCATCCACCATTATGCTGACATACTCAAAGAACTGCTGTAGATTGAGATTTCTCTTATAGAAAATCTTATAGCACAATTATTTCTAAATAAATATAAATATAAGATAAAAAATATAAGTATAAAAAATATTCTAAATATAAGATAAAAAATAAATCTTATAGAAATTTCTCTTATAGAAATCTTATAGCACAATTTCTCTTATAGAAGCTGTCCTGGCTAGTCTTGTTCATCTAGATGTTCTATAATTCTATTTGCCCAGTGAAATGTGGATATGAGGAGTGGCCAGTTTAAGCTACAGACACTCGCTAGTTAATGCGGGAATCTGAATTCAGCTATTAAAATAGAAAGTTAACAAAAGACTTTTGTGCTGGGGGATAATGTTCAAATGAACCAGACTTAACAGAACTCCACTTTGCAACTTTGATCCCACCAAAGCCCCTAAAGAAGCACTTAACTTTAGGCAAGTGAGCAGTCCTTTTGAAGTTGATAGGACTTATGTATTTTAATGTATATCATCCATTGTACATTCGTTTCCAGGTATCACACTCCAGAAAGATGCTGACAAATTTAAGGGAATTTAGAGAAGAGCAATGAAAATGATCAAGGGAGTTTGGAAGAATTGACCTATTTGGAACAATTAAACTAGCTAAATGAGTATAGCTTGACAAAGTAATAATTAAGAGATGACAGGATAACAATCTGAATATCTGAAGTATCTGAATTCTACCTAGGGAGGTGGTGGTATCTCCTTCCTTAGAGATTTTAAGGTCAGTCTTGACAAAGCCCTGGCTGGGATGATTTAGTTGGGGATTGGTCCTGCTTTGAGCAGGGGTTGGACTAGATGACCTGCTGAGGGCCCTTCCAACCCTGATATTCTATGATTCTAAGTGTGTTGACACCAACATGGGCAAGAGATATTATTTACTGCGGCAGATAGGATTATAACTAGGAGTAATAGGATGGAATTAAGAGAGGAAATTTTATACTGAACTTCAGTAAAAATTTCCTGACTGTAAGATGTGTTAGGCCATCAAGCAGTGTCCCAATGGAAGTGACTGAAGTCTTATTGCTTGGATCATTTAAAACTAGACTTGAGAAAACACTAGTAAAGAAGAGTAATCTTGCCTTGGTTTCTTCCATCTCTAAATTCTATGTTTCTGTAATAGAAGATTATGAATTCACTGCACAGGAAGCTGTGTTAGGAGGAGGAAAGACAAATATATTCATTAGTAGCCAAGAGAAAACAGAAAGATACTGGCTGAATAAACTCCACGTTAGAAGTGTTCTGATTTCCTAGTTTCTGTGGAACTCTAGCTTTTAAATGCCTAAATTGCAACATATAAGCATGACTGAAAGCAATGACAAGGCACAGTTTCAGAACAGCAGGGGAGATAATCTAGACATTTTAAAACTAAAGCAGGAGAAAAGGTTAAAGAGAAGGGGAAAATGGATTTCATAAGGTAAAGAAAACGGGACATGGCTGTAAATGCAAAGGCCCAGATCAAATAAATGGAGCCACAGTGATTTACACCAGCTGAAGATCTGCTTGAGTTTCACTTTCATATTACTGCAGACCCTTTTAATGTATCCACAGCTTGACAGCTCACGGTGCATTGCCAATTGCTCTGAGTCTGTTATCTCTTTGCAGATTAAAAGTGCACAAAGCAATACATGTTATTCACTTTTGAGATCTGTCTGCATTGCATTTGGGATGGGGCAGTTTAGGGAAAGATGATCTCCATGTGATAAACTGCAGAGTCATGCAATAAAATAAATGGTCAAGGTTTTGTTGCTCTCACCTGCGCTCTGCCCACTAATCTATCTACCACAGGATATATTATAGCTTTCCAAATACCCAGACCTGTTTTAAACAGTTGACATCATGGATTCAGAGGGAGCTGCTGGGAGCTCAGCAGCACCTTTGAAAATCGGCTTAGATATTTGGGCCTGGATTCACAAAGAAACTTAGGCATTGTGATGCTGAGCATTGCAATGCCCCACTTCTAGGTGCCTACAAAATTGCAGGAAGAACATTGTGATCCACAATGCCCGAGTTACATGCCTAGGATCCTGAGAGAGTGGGGAGAAAAAGGTGATTTAGAATGCGATCCACATAAGCCCACATGCTAGGTGCCTCCCCACTTAAGCTAGAAAATGGATGATACCAAGGAGAGGGCTGTGTCCATGAATGGGAACGGTTCCTCCTGGAGTCAGGCAGCTTAGAACCTAAGTTATTTCTTCTGAGAGTGAATTCAGTGCCTGCGTCATTCCACACAAACTGCTGGGGAGAGTGGAGAGGGGTAAGGAAGGGGAGGGTGATATTCTCACGTGGGGCTCCCTCAGTCTCACCTTTTGAAGTTGTTCCACTTTTTATTACTAAAGAGCCTTTGGGCCAGAGAGAGAGAGAGTGGTGGATCAGTCATCAGGGTGGAAGACCTCGGGTCTAGTCCTCCTACTTGAATTACTCTCTAATTGTTTAATTCAATCAGGAACAGCTTCAACAGGCAAGACTGAGGATGTCCCACCTCAAGATATCCTATAGCTCAGACTTAGCACAGTTTCCTAAGATCTGAAAGACCCTTGTTCCAATCTCTTCTTCTCCTCTGGGGAACTGAACCTGGTTCTCCCACATCCCAAGTGAGTGAGTGCTCTAACCATTGGGATAAAATTTACAAGGCAGGCACCACTATTTCCTCCTCCAACCAGATTCTGAAAGGGACCTTATCTAGTAGGCAGCCTCTGAGCGTTCCTAATGGACTGGGCTGCACATGCAAGTTAGGCATGTGTACAACTATCTTCCCTCAGTTCGTGGCTCACTCTGGCACTTACGCAGAAGATGGTGTCCAGATGCCTAGAGTGGGGCAGCCGTGCATATGAATAAGGCAGCCATGTAGGTGCTGATGAACTTTTACCCTGAAAATATAGGCACTGTGTGAGTTTAGGCAGTTGTATGGTTCAGTGGCCATTTTATGGATCATGTTGGAGCCTAAAACTGGAATTTAGCCACCTAAACCTGAGACTAAGTTGCCTAAATACATTTGTGTATCTGGGCCACAGCTGTTTAAATATGGATTAAGGACTCAAACTTTAGCACCCTGATTTTTTTTGTTGTTTTTAAATCTTGGCAGTGTGTTTATGTGAAAGGTACTTGGATCAGTGAAGCTGCCTTGAGATGATACAGCAAAGCTGTATGGTATCTGCTTCTCGCTTGTATACTGTTTAAGGGCTGGTCCTCACTAGGGCGGAGGATCGACTGCAGATACGCAATTTCAGCTACATTAATAACGTAGCTGAAATCGGCGTATCTACAGCCGACTTACCTGCCGTCCTCACGGCGGCGGCGGTTGGTGGCGCGCTCCCCCGTTGACTCCAGCTTGCGCCGTTTGGCGAGCTGGAGTTATGGAGTAGATGGGGGCACCGCTGGCGATCGATTTATTGCGTCTTGACGAGACGCGATAAATCGATTGCCATAAGATCGATCTCTCCCCGCGCTAGTGAAGACAAGCCCCAAGACTGATTTACATCTGTAAAACCATTAGCACAATAAATCTATTCATGCACATATTAATGAAACATATGAAGCACAGGAATCATCGTTCTTTTTTTCATAGGCATTAAAAAGAGATGAGATATATAATTCTACCTAAATGTATCTGCTTGGTAGTAGAAAATTCCTTGCCCCTGTCTAGACCCAGTACAGCTCATCAGAGAACACAGAGGACTACTATTTAAATATGGATTAAAGTGTAAAATAACTTTTCAATGAACTGGGCAGTTACTTTCTCGGGGGGTGAGGGTGGGAATAAGATGTAATTCACTGAGCACTTTTTTAATGGAAAATGCAATGGGGTACTGAAACCAGTTTTGGATGCCACTGTTTGCGGAGACTAAATGTTATTCCTAACTCCAAGTTATGCCTAAGTATGTCCATATTTTCTCCTCTCCTTTATGAGACTGCCAGAATGTGGCATTCTAGCCTGTTTCAAAGCTTCCTCAAGAGGCTCATTCCAAACTTCTGCAGTACTCTTAAGAAAGGCTGAAGTGATGAAATGTTTGGCAGTTTCATGAAGATGATTGAATAACAAAACCTGTACAGTAAGAGAAGAAAAGAAAAGAAAAGGGAAAGAGAGCTGTTGTGCTCTTTATTCTTTTATTCTGAGGCATGTGATAAGAGTGGTGTTCTGCTCAGACTTCAGAGAAACTGGGTTATCTTTAACAGGACAGCACGACCCCACACAGAGTAGCATTGTTCTGAAGACAGCACTTCAGCCATTAGAAAAGGAGTTGAATGCTGAGATTTCTGTTCTGCTAGACTCTGGACCAAATGAAAAAAAAATCACTAAAGGCCGCATGAGACTTGGATGTGAATTACTGAAGACAAAATTTGGGAATAAGCAAATAAATATGTAGCCATATTGGCCTATGTTACATAAGAGCTGACATGGTGGTTGACAGCAACTTCATTTGATTAAAACCTCACTGGTCAGTTGTGTTACATGTCCCCTCTGTGCTGAGCCACAGATGATGCAAGTCTGTCCCAGTTCTCTCCCTGAGCGTATAGTTCTTTAGCTCAAGCTGTAGAAAGTCAGGCTTTCTTCTGTGGAGGTCATTGGTTCATTGTGGCCAGTGTGGTACCTGTCTCACTGACGCAATGAGATGAGCCCCAGAAATATGATCATACCTGCTCAGTGTCACTCCTGCAGAGTGACAGTCACACAAATGATTGTCACATGCCAGCTAAAGTGTTGCTCATAAGCCGGGTTACAACAATGAATGAAATTCCCCCTAGAGTTCATTTCTCAGCTACTAGGAGCTGCTTTTGAACAAGCAGCTGGGGCTTCCTCCTCTTCTTCTCAGTGCTGCCCTTCCATTGTGTCTCTCAGTGCAGCATGATGGGGAGGGGGTTTAGCAGTTAGTATTGCTGCTTCCTAGCTGTGAGGAGAAGCACACTGCACCCACAGGAGGTGAGCACAGTGTGAAGGAGACAGGGCTAGAGATAAAGACAAATTTGTTCCTACAGAAGTAGGAAGATAGATTGAACTGGATTGCTGTGGAGGAGAAAGTGGGGGGAAAGTGCCAAACAGTACGCAGAGAGGGAGAGAGAGAGAGAGAAAGACATTGGTGAATAAGAGAGGAAAGAGGCTGTGATTAAGAGGCAGAGAAAACACATGGGTGACAAATGGGAGAAGGATGGTCTTGTGATTAGTGTTCACAGCCAAGAGTAAAGACTCTTGGGTTCCTAGCTATTGCTCACTGCGTGACCGAGGGAAGTCATGCCAACACACACTCCTCTTCCTATATATAACATTAGGATAACACCGCTTAACTCAAATAACACAGGCGAGAGTCAAATGACAAAGATTAAAATTGAAGGGGTATAGTAGGGTTAGGGGGGTCAGGGCCAAAAAGGTAAGACTGAACAAGCCATCCCAGGCATATGGTACTTGAACTCAAGATGGGATGTAAGGAAGATACTCTCTTACTGTGTCTGTCTTTCTTCATCCTAGTGATTTCTCTCAAATATCTTTTACTTGAATTCTTACATTTTTGCTTCAGTTTTCCTATCTCTTTTGTGACTACATCTTCTTTTGGAATCTGGCAGTATTTTTTGTCATACCAAAGTTTAATGTTAAAACTCGCTGCTCTTCAGCTGATAACTGCTTCTTCTCAATTACCTTCAGCTAAACATCTCACACAATAGTATTTCACTTGGGCAAGAGAAGAATCCTCCAGCACAATTCTATGGCCTCCTTCATCCTTCTTTATTATTATTTAACATTGGCATTACAAGAGAATGTAAAGGCCACAACCAGTTTGTTATTAGGTGCCCTCCAAACATATACTTAATGACAGAGCCCACCCTAATTACTGTAATGCCTACTGGCCCCAAATTGATTGTGCCAGGCCCCTGTAGACACATAGTAAGAGTCTCTGCTCCAGAGAGTTTACCGTCTCAGTTGAGACAAGTCACAATAAATGGGAGTAACACATGGAGGATGTTGGGTGGGAGGAATGGATAAGAGTGACAGAAATACTATTCCAGTTCCCTTCTATGTGGTTTTCCCAATGTCCATATCTCCAGTCCCCAGACCTATTGAATACAGCTGCTGTTCACTTTTCCAAGACTGGTATCTTTTTAAAAGGTACATGAGAGCTCAAATAGGAGTTATGGACTTGATGCAGAAATGATTGGGTGAAGTTCTTTGCTCTGTGCTATGCAGAAGGTCAGACTAGGTAATCGTGACGATCCCTCTGGCCTTCAAAATCTACCAGTCAATTGTACAGAATAGCCCAGTTGCATCAGTCCATCCTTAAATTAACTCCCATTTCTCTCCAAGCATTTCAGGATCCAGGATTGCTCTCTGTGATTTTAAAACCTTCCATGTACTTGTTCCAGCCAGTCTTCTAGAATTGTCTTGCACTACTGCCTGCATGAGTCTAACACCGCTCCCCTCTGATCTTGTACACAAATTCAGCACTGTGTATGGCAAGATATGTCTCCCATATAGCACTTGAAACAGCATCCCCATCTCTCTCTATCCTAACAGGTCCCCATCTGTATTCAAATCTTTGCTAGAAACTATTCGCTCTACCGAATCTTTCTCCCTCCTTTCATTTATTTTCCATTCCTAACTGCATTGTTTTGCCCTGTAAAACATTTTGGGATAAAGCAAGTATGGTCAACACTAGATAAAATTGTGTTGTCCAGGCAATTAATCTGCTCTGAGGGGAATGGGGAAGGTGGGTAATGGGAAAAACACCCAGTCTTTTTTAAGCAATGCCTCCTTTCAGCTGCTGTGGCTATTTAACAAAAAAGAGGTGATCTTGGATTAGCAACAGCAGCAACAAAAATCACTAGAGTGGAGAAAGATAGACACGTATCTCTCTCTTTCTCTCTCTCAGTAAGTATTTCACAGAGATCACAGACATATCTCAGAAGTGACAAAGAGTCCTGTGGCACCTTAAAGACTAACTAAAATTTTTTTAGAGCATAAGCTTTCGTGGGCTAATACCCACTTATCCGACGAAGTGAGTATTAGCCCACGAAAGCTTATGCTTTAATACT
>ML677347.1:3246669-3298086 GCA_007922305.1 Dermatemys mawii
AAGTGGGTATTAGCCCACGAAAGCTTATGCTCTAAAAAAATTTTAGTTAGTCTTTAAGGTGCCACAGGACTCTTTGTCACTTCTGCAGTTCCAGACTAACACGGCTACCCCTCTGATTCTTGACAGACATATTTCAAACTCTTGTTTGGTGGCCCAACTCTGCAAGGTGCTAAGCCACTCCATTGAGATGCTGCACATCTTCAGCTTCTATTGAAGCTTTTCAATGCCCTCCCCCCAAACTAAACTAAATTGAATGGAATAAATGTTGAAAACCATACCCATGTTTATAGTTACTAGAAGCGGAGGATTCTCAGAGTGCTGTGGGAGCACAACTTGGGGATGTAAATATTCCAGCTCTGAGTTCTGTTCTTGTGGCTATTTTCCTCCAGGATTATACCTGAAGACAAGATTCTCAGCTAGTGAAATCAAATCAATTTACACCAACTGAGGATCTGATCCTATATGTTTTACCTCTACTTAAATCCTAGCATAGGCTATTTCGGTATAAATAACCGTGAAAGGAGCAGGTTAACTCTTGCATAAGAAATACTTCAGATGACTTTTTTAGACTTGATGTTCTGTGACTTGAGCAAGTAATGCTGCTCTATTAGTTTCTGCAAGTTTTCTTCCCACTAATTTCTCTGTAAATTAACCAAGAATAATTTAAAATGAAAGATTTTCTCCCTTCAAGCTGTTAAAAAGCAGTATGGGAATACAATAATGTTAGAATTTTCACCCTGCCACGGACGTTTTGAGTTTTCATTAAAAAGTCAATGTTCTCGATGCCTCCGGCCAAAATTCTAAACAACATTAAAGCAGCACCATTGGTATAGGAAAGGCTGCCACTGTATTTCCTTTATATATCTTATTTCCAGGAATTCATAAGTTTGCTATAAATATGCCCTTTGAGATGAAACTTGGTATCATCATTGCAAAGTTATAGCTTGGGGTTGAGCACCTAAAACTGTAAGAAATGTCAGGTTTATGCTAAAGAAAGATGTGGTTTTCCAACATGAAGCCTCTCAAGCTATGCAGAACTTCTCTCCCTCTACCACTCATGCCTCTCAAAGGCAAGCCAAAGGCAACCTGGATAAAGGGGCAATTGAGTGTTTAACTTATGTCTTTGTGACTGGCCACAATTCCACCCCTCACCTATTGACCCTTCTTCCCACAGTGGATACTTGTCCCAGCTAAGGCAAAATTGAGACTGCAGGATGAGTGATTCCCATACACAGGTCTACACCACAGCAATGTCATGTAGTCAAAAGGGCAAATCATCTCTCATTAATATCTTTAGAGCTTGACTGAGTCCTGGGGATATCCGGGAAGGTAAAAGGCTACAAAACTTTATGTGATAAATCTTCCCCATTCTAGAGTCATGGGCACAGCCACACCACATAAATTAGATTTTGCAGCTTTAGTGCCTCAAATCCACCAGGAATCAATCAGACAAATTGAGTAGTGATGTACCATTTGAGCTCTTCCTCCTCCCCACTTGACCAGACTCACCATGTTCTCCTGTGCATGGTTGTACAGAGAGCTACCATTGTGGTAATCTGTACCCTTATGTTCACCCTTTTCACAAGACTGATAAATTTTGTACAACATATGTCTTGTGAGTAATCTTTTAAAAACTCATAATCTGCTGATCATTATTGTCCTGGTAAAATATATGTGGTGACATTGTATGTGAAGTTATAAAATTCAGTTGTATAGGACATGTTCCATGTCTATGAAAACAGCTTCAAACCTGTTCCCCAGAAAAGGAACCCTGGTGGCTCTGGTCAGCACTGCCAACTGGGCCATTAAAAGTCTGGACAGTGGTGCTGCAGGGATAAGACAGGCTAGTGCCTACCTGTCCTGGCACCGCACTGTGCCCCAGAAGTAGCCAGCAGTTCTGGCTTCTAGTTCGGGGCGGGGGGAGGGGGGTGGCAGGGCATGGGACTCATCAGGCTGCCCCTGTCCCAAGCACGGGCTCTGCACTCCCATTGGCCGGGAACCGCAGCCAATGGAAGCTGGGGTGGGGGGGGCAATGCCTGTAGGTGAGAGCAGCACACGGAGCCTCCTGTTCCCCCCACTCCCCTCCGCCTAGGAGCTGGACTTACTGGATGCTTCCGGGGCACAGTGTGGAGCCAGGACAGGAGGAGAACCTGCCTTAGCCCCACTGCACCACTGACTGGGAGCTGCCCAAGGTAAGCCCACAAACCAACCCTGAGCCCCAAGCCCCTGTCCCCTCCAGAGCTCCTTCCTGCACCCCAATCTCCTCATCCCTGGCCCCAGCCCAGAGCCCACACCACCAGTCCAGAGGCCTCCACCCACACTCTGAGTCCCTTGGCCCCAGCCCCCAGCCTGGAGTCTTCTCCTGCACCCCAGCCCCCTGCCTTGGCTCGCAGCCCCCTCCCACATTCCAAATCCCTCAGTCCCACTCTACAGCCTGGAGCCTTCTCCTGCACCCCAGAGCCCACAACTATTATCTGGATCCTGGCAAGGATAGACTCAGCACTGAATTCAGAGTTCATGCAGGCCGATCCCTTTGCAGTGACAGGGCCTGTGCCATTTCTGAAATCTTTGCGCCGTTAAAAAATTACTATGCTGAGTGTAAACAAAAGAGAGTAGAGCTTCCAGAGTACGTATGGTGTAAGTAGAGCAAATATTGGGCAAGTTTTCTCCACACATGTGGTTCATAAAGTGGAACACTGTTCCTCAAATGGTGACCTATAAAATTGTTCTCCGGTATGTAGGAACTCTCTACTTTCAAAAAAATCTCTACTTTTTTAGTAACAAACTTTAACTTCACTCAAGCTGTATGAGAGTTATTTTAAAGCAAAAAAAATCTTAAATTTAAAAGTATATCATTTTTGTTTTCTTTTACCAATGAAAACAACTGAGCCAATATTTATTTTGCCTTTGAAAAAGTGAAGGTTTTAAGTTAGTGACAGTGATTATTTTTTTAAAAAATGGTCTGCTCAAAAGCATCCACTCCAGATGTTTAAACAGCAAATGCCATCTTGATGGAAATGCATATGTTTGTCATCCATTGCAGAATGATGCCTAGTGTGACCATAAAGCCAAACTTCACTGCCTTGATAAATAGTTCATCTCTCGACAGCTCGGCAATGGGACAGTCTGGAGCCCTTAAAAGAGCAAGCTATAGGAAAGCAACTTTGCAAATGATCGTTTATCTTTCAATTTTTAATTTCCAAGTGAAATCACCTCTCAGCTTTAAAAAAATGAGCATGAAACTGGCTATTTAATATCTCACTTTTTTTTGGGTAAGCAAAGTTATCTGTTATTCAGCTATACTGTACTTACATTTTTGAGATGTGTCCATTCTGCTGTAATATACCCTTCATAAGGACCAGCTCTTGGGATTGAGGGAAATGACATTATATAGCAGTGTGTAAACTCTGAAGGGATGGTCAATGATAATAGTTTTGGTTACCTCTTCCTGAATTCTCATTAATTCTACTGATGCCATTTTTAAAATGCAAGACATGCCACAATAATTGAATTAGAAATATCGTGCTGCAGTAAAGTATTTGGAGTAGTGTATTCCTTTCCAAAATATTCAGTGTGTCATGTAATAATGATGAGTCAGAGAGCAGAATCTATAACACACAGAAAGAAGCAAGTGCTAGAAATAATATATCATGCCTAGTAGCTACTTTATAGACTTTGGGCCAGATATTCAGCTGGCCTAAATTGACCTAGCTGCATTGAAGTCAATGGAGCTAGGTCAATTTACACCAGCTGAAAGTCAGGCCGTAGATCACACAGACACATATAGAACACTGCACTAGGATGATTTTGTGCCAAAAAGCTTTTCTATTCCACTTTCTCACACAGCCCTTCTCAGTTCTTGAAGGCTATAAATAACCTTTAGTTCACTTTCCACATATCCAGCTATTTGGAAAGAAAAGTTACCTACACCCTGGATAAAAATCCATAATAGAGATAAAGACATTTAAACAGGGCAAGGGATATGTATAATAAATACAAAAGCAATGGCTCTTAGCAGGAGCTAATCTCTCCAACATGGTCCCACTATAGCAATAGAAATATGGGGAAAACAACCACAGGTAAACCTTCCTGTAGTTCTTTTCATGCTTCCTGCCTATAAAGGGCCATCTGAGGGATAAATCAGGGTGCCATATTTGGTCATTTGCATGTGGAAGGCTGCTGTGTGCTGAGGGCTGCGTTCGAACTTTCTGAAGGGCTACACCTTTAACTCCACTTAGTGGCTCTCTGCTGTTGAATGAGTGACAGATTCTACCCTTGGATTTCGATGGCCCTGTGGACATGGGCCTGTCTGGGGCTGGGGTTTCTTGTTCTGCATTTCTGACAATATGGTATCATGTGCTGTTTAGCCACACCCCAACCATGCTCTTATACGAAGTCTGTGTTCCTGTTTTGTTCTTGTTTTCTTTTTAATCTGCCATGCTCCTAATTTTGGCTGCTCAGCCCAGAACATGCATCCCAATCACCCGTTATAAAGACATAATACAGACAAATATCAGTGTTCTAGAAGGAATAGGCAATGTTTTGGTGAAATAATAAACTCCAAACAGTTTAGCCAACATCTGAGCATATGCATGACCAGGAAAGTAATAAAGAAAATATCCACTATTAACACTATTAATATACCTGAGCCATCTGCACAGCAACATTTTTTTTTGCAGCAAGAGATGTAAGAGATGTTTTCTAGTCTGTAGCATGCCACTTAGTGAAATGAAAGTCAAACCCATCAGCTGGCCTGTCACATTGACTGCTGGCCCCGATCCTTTTTTATTGCAATCTATCCTCCCACGAGTAGCTGAAGGAGGCACTCTGCCTTAGAGATACCCCCCTGAGGCACAGTTCCAGCCCTTTTCCCCCCTTATTCTGAGGTGGAGCAGGAATAAACTGCTGATGGCTTATACTAGCAGTTACAAATTACAGCATCTCCATGCTGGCTCAGATGAGCTTGTAGACATAGTGGGAGACCTGGCCAAGATTCCACCTATTGCCCACCCATGCCTTACTCTGGGGTGGGAGTAGCTAACAAGCCATGCCTGCTTTCTCCTGCACGCCTGAACCCACTGACATCCCTACACAGGCCAAGTCCCCAGTGAGCCCTATGTAAAGAGAAGCAGTTTTGAGAGTCAGATAGGGACCAGGTACATAAATCAGGAATCCCAGCACCTGAGAAGTAATCTTTATTCTGTCATCAATTCCCTATGGGAACGGGAACAAGTGACTTTACCTATCTGTGCCTTAGTTTACCCATTTAGTAGAATGAGATTAATGGTATTTACCTACCTACAGCCTGTGGGGGCTCTGCAGATGAATTAGTTGGGATTTGAACAGCACTGTGAAGATTTAAAGGGGTATAAAATGCTAAGTGATATTATTACAGTATTAGTGAAAGTGTAATTAGCAGGTATCTTCATACCTAGTGATCCCCACACTTTCTCATGTGTGTCCTGTGGTCACACACAGCGCACAGTCAACTCACACAGTGCACCATCAACCTGTGGAATTCCTTGCCTGAGGAGGCTGTGAAGGCTCGGACTATAACAGGGTTTAAAAGAGAACTGGATAAATTCATGGAGGTTAATGGCTATTAGCCAGGATGGGTAAGGAATGGTGTCCCTAGCCTGTGTTTGTCAGAGGGGGGTGATGGATGGCAGGAGAGAGATCACTTGATCATTACCTGTTAGGTTCACTCACTCCGGGGCACCTGGCATTGGCCACTGTTGGTAGACAGGATACTGGGCTAGATGGACCTTTCTTATGTTTCTAAAGGTACGGCCTTTCTTATGTTCTTATGTCTGTTTCTAACACTTTGACAATGAAGGTTGATGTGCTATGTGCCTTGTAATGCCTATATCAACTTAAATCAACTCATAGCCAAGTGATTGGCCAAAGTTCTGTAGTTCAAATTTGGCTGCACCTCGGAAACAGCAGGAAACAATTTAATATTTTTGCAATTCACAAGGTTGCAAAAAAGCCCCAAACAACAACAGCAACAACCAAAACCCCAGAGAGGCTCAAACACTCACTATTAACATGCAGAGCAGCAGTTTTAGTCAAAGAAGTGGATAAAAACTACTCAACTACATAAATATATTTTGGTAAAATCTGCCACTTCCTGCTTTATGAAATGTAATGTGTCAAAACCAACAATATGCCACATCTAATTAAAAGTAATAAAAAGGGCACAAATTGCTCTTCCTGACTGTAAACTTGTAAGCCTCCTTCCCTCACCCTACCTTGGCTGGCTTCCTAAATTTGTCATGAAAGAAGTGCATTTTGTAGAGAAGATAGAGAATCGTTTAGCTTAAAAATCAGCAGCTGAAACAAACACTGCCCCTTTTTTTTTATTTCTTGCTTGGAAACATTAAAATAATTGGCTGTGTTGGAACAAGTATAATATTAAAAAATGTATTTGTGCTTCATATTGCAACAAAGCTATTTTTCTAGAGGTTAGCACAATTTGAATGCCAATCAGGTACTGGAGCAGTGAAACATAACCGCCAAGCCTTATTCACGGTTTAGGATTTACTCACCTTACAACAAAATCAATAATGGGATAGTTTGCAACACAATCTATGTGCTGAGAAGGAGTGTCAGAGCAGGTATTCATCACAGGAATGGGATGCATACACCACAGTGCCAGAACCAAGGATACAAATGAAAGTCTTTGACAGTACACTGGCTAATAGCTTAACGGTTTCATATGCACAGGGATGTTAATGGGAAGGAGCAGATGGGCCAGGATTGTGGAGGGTAAGTATTCACCAAGCTAATGAATTACCTTTTTGAGTTTACAAGTTTCACAAAACCAGTGGAGTCAAAAATCTTTTTATTTTCTGTGGTTTCTCTCAAGAGTAAAAATATTATTATTTTCTGGCTTAAGAGAAACCTGCGATCATAAGAAGAGCCCTCTTTACTCCTCCCAAAAGCTAAACTGGCCCAAAAGGGACTTATATACTCTGTATGTGTCCCGTGTTTATTTTATGCATTAGAATTTTACTCTCTTTCTCTCTCTCTTCTATTCGATATAGGTTTTTATACTCATCACTGTAATGCCTAAACGCCTTCCAGTAGTACATTAAGCAGCATGACTAACATTTGTCAGTCGCTGTTTTTTCTCTCATCCTCTCCCCACAGGGAGAAGCAGGTGCAGTAGCAGGTCTTGTTTTGGTAGGGTTTTTCTGTTTGCTTGTTTTATTGCTATGTGTTTATATGAGAGAAAGCAAGGTCAAAGAAATGTGTCTTGCACTTGGAGAGAAAAGTGTTGAGGTTTGGAATGGCCCTTAAATTCTGGGGAAGTTCATTACACCATCGCCAACCAGCCCCCAGACAGAGTTCTGTCTCCTGCATGGACAAGCTTTATTCTTATTGTCTCAGAGGAGGGAGCTGTCAACCATGGCCTTAGTCCTGGAGCTGTAGACCAGGGTTTCTCAACCTGTGGCTTGGGACCCAAAATTGGGTTGCCAGAATATTGGGTCGTGTGGCAGCTCCAGTGGCTCTTGTACTGCAGGGCTGGCTGGGTTCTCCTCCTTACTCCAGGCACCATAGCCTCTGGAGTCTCAACACCACTCTGGTTTGGCCCAGCCATCATGAGTCCAGGTAGGTCAAATCTGAGTGAGTCCAAGTAGGTCAAATTTGAGTGAGTGGCACTACAACCTCATAAGCCAGATGACATCTCCTCACACAAATTTGGTCCATTCAGGGGAGGTTGGGCCAAATCTAAGTGGCACTGCAACCCCAGGAGTTTCAGTGCCTGGAGCAGAGATGTAAGCCCAGCCAGCCCCACAAGATAGGAGCTGCAGGAGCTTCCACTGTGGGACGACAGGACCCAACCCCTCTGAGAAGCAAGAGGTGACCAAAACCACTCCAGGGCCTCCACCCCTAGACTATTTACTGGGTTGTGACAGGCCATAAACATTTACAAATAGGTCCTGAGCCCAAAAAGGCTGAGAACCACTGCTCTAGAGGATCTTTTAGATATCCTGGACCCAGGCCCTAGAGCACCTTGAAGATAAAGACCAAGACCTTAAATTTGATTCAGTATTCTATGGGAAACCAGAGTTCAGAGCACAGGACAAGTTTGATGTGTTCATGATAACCCGAGTTGCTGAGATGTGCTGCAATGTCTTGTAGTAGCTGAAGTTACCTAAGCACTGAAGGCTTCATGCCCAGGTAAATTGCGTTGCTGTAATCCATCTGAGAGGTGATGATGGCATAAAAAACTGAGGCCAGGTCTTCACCTGCCAGGATGGAACAGAATCTCCTAGCCAAGTGATGGTAGAAAAAGCACTACTTATGGATGATTCTATGTGAAAGTTAAGTGTCAGTGAGGAATTCAAGAGTACGTCTAGATGATGGACTGAATTGATCAGTTGTGGATTTGAAGCTACAACCAAAGGAGATGGCTTTGTGGCAGCAAAATCGTCAAAATACTTTTCTCTGCCCACCAACATTACCTCTGTTTTGCTCAGATTCATCTTCAGCCAGCTGTTCTTTACCCATGAGCTGATGTCATCTGAGATCCAATACTCATGTGTGATAATGAGGTTAACCTCTCAAGACAATTAATGGTTGTCCAAGTTTTGAAGAGCATAGGTTATTCGTATCCATTAGTTCTTTGTGCCTTCGACATGGGTAGGAGCTGGTTTTCCCACTATAATTGTCTTCCCCTGTGTTGCATCTCAGCTGTATTAGAGGAAGTAGATTGCTAGTTTAGGAAATAATCAGATGGTCAAAGTATACATTAATGTGATGAAGGGAAAAAGAGAAACTAGTTTTTCCCTTGTTTCACAGGCTCTCCAAAGCAGAATGCAAACCCAACAACATCAGATTGTACTGAAAACCAGGTGACATGGCTAGGATTTCCAAGAGACTAGCTAATTTGGGTCTCTCAATTAATCGACCCAAATCTCTTCTTACTCTTGAAAAAATTAAAGGGAGCACATTTTTAAGTTGGTATCCAGTAATGGAAGCACGCCAAATCATGAAGATTCATCACATGGTTCATCATCTGCTACTATGGACAGGTCTTGTTTGGACAAGGAAGAAATTGCCTGAATCTCTTGCCCCAAACCAAATCCTTCTGAGGTCTAAATTTTTTGTTAACTGTATGTTTTGTTTTTTGCATTCCCTTTGAACACTATGTTTTCAGGTGGGATCAGCAGAAGCAGAATTGCAGAAGCGACTAGAGAAAAAGTGTGTGGTAACATCTTCCATCCTACTTGGAAGCACTAAAATTCCTGTGTGAAACACCCTTTTCTTGTAACAGTTCTAGCTCCAGAGTTGCAAGCTCAGGAAGTTCTGATGGTTTGGATTAAGCATTTGTGTTCTGAGTGCTCATTCAAACCCAACTGAACTTCCAAAACATGTAAGGGCCATTTATGACGAAGAGGTTCCCCTCACTAAAAGGTTTTCCAAGTTTTGAAGAGCATGACTCATTTGTGCCAAGTAGGTCTTTGTGCATTAGGAATGAGTATGGCCTGTGTTTCCTATTATAATTATCTTTTCTTGTGTTGTGTCATGTCTATATGATAGGAGATGAACTGCTAATTTGCAAAATAACCTCGCCAAATTTTAGGCTAAATATGAGGGGGGAAAAGAAAGTAGCTGGGGATTGTCCAACCTAACAATGACTAGATTGTCCCTGGTTCTTATGTGGGTTCAAAATTACTCCAAAGGGGGTGGATGAACTCTCCATACCCCAGCACCAGCATGCAGAGCTGGACAGGTGAAACAGGGGAGCAGGCTGCACCATCTTAAGGTATGCACACCGCTAGGGCATGGGTTGGTTGCTCAGATGCTTATCGTGCTTCATAGTGGCTCTACACTGTTCGGCAGCCCAAATGACAGCTCTGAGCCCCCAGGTAATTTATCCACTGATTACCACCCTACAAAAGAGAGAAAAGGTAAAGTGAGACAAGGATAATAAGCTCAATATCTTCTTTTAAAAGCGCTAAAAATGTGCATCATTGCTGAATGGGAGTATCACCATCAGAACTCATTATACAATAATGATTTTTTTGACCAACAAAGAGAAGAAAAGGACACAATGAATCATGAAAATAACAGAATGAGGGAAGTAGAAGGAAACAAAGTCTGGCATATGAAAGTAGGACATGGAAACACTGGTGGGAGGTTATACTGACTTTTCAGGGAAAACTGATACTAGTACTTTGGCTGCTGTGTAGTTTGGATGGATGCTGCTGGAAGAAGTAGTAAGAGTTTGGCACTCATAGGATAAGTATGTGTAATGGGGTGTCTACACTCAACATAATGGGGTAAATTAGTTCAATTAAGTGTTAGGCTGTACCTGGAGGAAAGCTGGGGAGCATTAAGGCTTAATTGGGTAATTAATTAAGGCTTAATTGGGTGATGCCCATGTTGGGGGAGGAGCTGGGTCAGGTTCATAAAGCCAGGAAGCTGGCAACAGAAAGAGGCTGCCGAGGAGGAATCTGAAGTCACTCCTCGGGAGAAGGGAGATATATCTGGGTCTAGAGGCAAGGAGCCTATAGTTAGTTACTGGGAGGTTGGGCTGGCAAACTCAGAGAAGGGAGAGAGCCAGAGAGATAAGCAAGGCTCAGGGAAAAATCAGCAACATATGAAGTAGTCAGACCTTGGCTACTGATGAAGGGCCCCTGTGCCAGGAACTGGAGGATGGGCCCTGGTCCCCCTACCAGCCACCGGAGGAGTGGAATGGTCAGAACAGTAAAGGAAGAGCACCATTTTGTATGGCAGGCCTTTGTTACCTTCCCCCACCTCCAGAAATGGGAAACACACTGAAAGGAAGAAACAAGCACCCCAAAACCATCTAGAATGTCCTAGGAAGCATCAGTGCAAGAAAGAGAGTTTAAACTTTGCTAGTTTAAGAATAAATAATATTCTAGCAGATATGTACATTATTCCAGGAAAGAGACTTTTCCCATTCATTGATACTTTCTGACTTAATTTGTACCATGTGAGCCAAATAACCTGGGGCAATATCAATTTTTTGGACAGGCAGCTTCTACAACAAACACATTACCTGGGTCAAACTAGGTATGCACAATGGATTGTCTTGTTGTAAAAGAGGCTGTATGAGGTCATATTGTCAAACAAATTTGATCATTTTTATTAAAACGCTAACTAAAAATGTTTAAAAATAAAGCTTGAATTTGAAAGCAAAACATAAAAATCAAACCAGCTTGAATTTTCAAATATAAGCAAAGAAACAAAAATTAGTATAATCTAGAAATTAGAATGAGAACTGGGAGATCACGCTAGAAACAGATGAGCTGATAACAAGTAAGATTTGCTACATTTTTATGAGTAGGATCACCCATCAGTCTGTGACGCACGGATAACTTGTAGATTTATTTAATGAACAGTGATGTGACTGACTACATCTGTCTACCCAGGTGAAGTGGAAAAATCTCTGAACGATGCAGTTATTGTTGATAAATCCCCATTTACATGCTAAGTTTGTCTCATGAAAACCAGTTGTACAGGAAATGAACTGTGGAGAAAAATTCTCAAGTGCTATTATCTGCCAAGCTGATTTAAGGTCTGCAGAACAAGCCTTTGGATAGACAGGTGTAAGGGCAGGGAAAGGTGCTGGTGAAATATAGTTGTCTTTTTATGAATTTGGTTAACTCTCAAATGTGTAACTCTCAAATGTGTAGGGATTAGGCTAGACCAGGGATTGGCAACCTTTGGCATGCGCCCTGCGTGGGTAAGCCCTCTGGCAGGCTGGTTTGTTTACATGCCATGTGTGCAGGTTCGGCCGATTGCAGCTCCCACTGGCTGTGGTTCGTCACTCCAAGCCAATGGGGGCTGTGGGAAGTGATGGCCAACCTTGTGCCACTTCCCGTAGCCTCCATTGGCTTGCAGTGGCGAACCGGGGCCAGTGAGAGCTGCGATTGGCCAGACCTGCGGATGCGGCATGTAAACAAACCAGCCTGCCAGAGGGCTTACCCTGGCAGGGCGCATACCAAAGATTGCCAATCTCTGGATTAGACTCTTTCTACCCCCTTTACACTTCACATGCATCAGCCCTAACTGGGGAGTTGAGGATTCCCTTGGCTTAGTGACATCCCTGGCTGGTGAAGAGTCAGTGTAAATGACTGTATGGCACCCCTCCTGGACTCTCCAGTAGAGGAGATGTGTTGAGGACATGCTAGGGAGAGGTCATGTGGGAGAGGAGCACTGCTGCATTCCAGTAATCCCCACTCAGCCTGGCCTTTTAAAGTCCTTAGCAGACATCACAGGATAGAGTAGTCCTGAGGCTCTAACTTGTGTGAGAGCCAAACTGGCTACAATAACCATGTGAGTTAGGGACTACAAGAGTTGTATCAAATGTAATTCTCTTTTACAGCCTCTGGACCTGTTTTTTTGTGTCACTTACAATTACCTAACACCATTCCCTTCAATGGGGTTACTCCTATTTTACACAAGTGTAAGTGACAGGAGAATCCAGACCAGTGACTTACCTGTAGTAAGCTGACTTTTACCTGGCCTTTCCCAGTTACTATATCTCATAACCTGAATAGTGAAGGGGGAGAGGACAAACAGTTTAACATAACACTGGGTTAATCTTTAATTCTTCTGGTTCAAAATATTTGAATTCAAATTGGAAACAGATTACAGCTTTAAAAGCAGCACCAAACTGAACTTAGAAGGAACATTTTTGCAATCAAGAGCAAGACAGAGGCATGACAGATGTATACAAGGCAACTTCTTCAGGTCTTACTGTTTTTTATTTATGGAGATCATTCTTCATCTCTAGCTCTCTTGAATATCTTGTCTATCCTACCTATCGTCAGAGATGTCTCTTCTTGACACGCCTGGTTTAGGGGATGAATCAAGCATTATTAAGCTGTCATTGCTGGTGGGTGGTTCACAAGAGTTCTCCTCCCAGTTTTGTTCTCTTCTTGCCTTTGAATATTGTTGTATTCTTATATTAAAGTTGAGTTAAAAGTTAATAGTTTGCGAGAACTTAAAAACAGGGATGCGAGTCTTTCTGAGGAAGTTCATCCATGCATGCTCTGCACTCCTGCCAGCCAGTAGAATCCAATGACCATCATTTATTAAGCAAGGAAGGAGAAATGAATGACCCCCAAGACTGGCAGGGTGTGTTCTGGTGGACTCTGTGCTGAGAAGGTGACAGTAGGTGAACAAGCTGACATTCATCAGCCACAAGCGCCATAGTGTCAACTTTTGCATAAGGTCTCTAGTGGGGAAACATTTTTAAAAGTGGTATGTCAGGTTTTGAAAGTGAAAATACCGGAACACCTCACTTAACATTGTAGTATGTGCCTGAAAAATGTGACTTTAAGCGAAACTATGTTAAATGAATCCAATTTCCTCATAAGAATTAATGTAAATAGTGGGGGTTAGGTTCCAGGGAAATTTTTTTCACCAGACAAAAGACTATATTATATATATATATATGTATATATATATATATACACACACACACACACACACACACACACACAGTATAAGTTTTAAACAAACAATTTAATACTGGTACACAGTGATGATGACTGTGAAGCTTGGTTGAGGTGGAGAAGTCAGAGGGCTCCCTCCTGAGACATTGCCTTGGCCAGAAGTGCCATTCTAACATTATTCTTTAGCAAAGTTTAAGAAACTCTGACACTCCCCACCCCTCTTAAACCGGTGCTATTAATTCAGTGCTTTATACAAGTCAAACCAGGCATCTCTCTGCTCATGTGTTGGACCATTTTATCAGCAACTCATCAAGATAGGATGCCACAATTACCAAGCTATAATTGTCATAGTGGTTGCATTTGCTATGTCATGATTGTATTGCAGCTACCTGGTAGTCGATGATATAGTGACATGTTACTCCATTTCACAAGCAGAAAATAAATGCTTTCTTTTTAAACCCGTACCAACATAGTGCCTCCATTGAGACTTCTAAAGTGAGAACTGTAGTTCTTGTATGTAAGTAGATGCAGGTCCATTGCTTGCTTGTTTGCTTTTTTACTGTCAGACTGATGCTAGGTATTCTAATATCAAGTTGGTGAGCGGTCAGACTGGCAGTCTATGAACGGAAATAGAAGACATTAGATTAGCGGTTATAAGGTTGCTGGTGAGTCACAAATGTTGTATCCTTAAATTTAACACAAAGAATCATAGAAATGTAGGATGAGAAGGGACATTGAGAAGCCATCAAACCCAGCCCCCTGTGCTGTGGCACGACTAAGACTATGTCTTCAGTAGAAACACACCAGCAGTGCCACTGTAACGCTTCAGTGTAGACACTCACTACTGCAAGAGGAGAGGTTCTGCCATCACTGTAATGAATCCACCTCTGTAAGAGGCAATAACTAGGCTGATGGAAGAATTCATCCATTGACTAAGTATTGCCTACACCCGGGGTCAGATTGTCTTAACTATGGCACTCATGAGTGTGGATTTTTCACATCTTGAGTGACATAGCGGGATTGACTTAATGTTTTAGTGTAGACCTGGCCCAAGTAAACCTAGGCCATCCCTGATAGGTGTTTGTCCAACTTTTTCTTAAAAACCTCCAATGATGGGGATTTTACAACCTCCCTTGGAAACCTATTCCAGAGCTTAACTACCCTAGAAAGTTTTTCCTAATATCTAACCTAATTTCTTGTGCTGCAGATTGAGACCATTATTTCTTGTCCTACCTTCAGTAGACATGGAGAAAAATTGATTACAGTCCTCTTTATACCATCCCGTCATATATTGAAGACTGTTATCAGGTTCCCCCCTCAGCCTTCTTTTCTCAAGACTAAACAAGCCCAGTTGTTTTTTTCTTTTTTTAGCCCTACCACACAGGTTTTCTAAACATTTTATCATTTTTGTTGCTCTCCTTTGGACTTTCTACAACTTGTACACCACTTTCCTTAAATTGTGGTTCCCAGAATGCATGCTAGTACAGCTACACCTTGTAGTAGAGGTGCAGACTCTGCCATTCTTGTGGTTCTATGGGCATCAGGTTTGTGTGCCTTGTCAGCATATGCTTTCTGTGAAAAGGGGGCCATGTGCTATGCTGGTCCATCTGTGCATGTATTGCACTTACTGCGCTGGGTTATATTGTTCTCCACATAAGCAGACAAGGGAGATCTCATTACAGTGCATAGTTGATGGGTCTGATTCTCTTCTTATTTACAAAGGTGTAAAAGGATTGTAACATCAGTGACTTGAGACGAGTTACTTCTGACTTACCCTGATGTGAGTGGAGAATCAGGCTAGGCGTGACTTATTATGTGCTAACTCTTTATCAGTTTCAGTGGTTAATACACCTGCCTCTCAGCTGTTAAATTTAAAGCAGTTTCAGATGTGTGCATGTATGAACAGTGCATGGGGCAACATTCATTTTAATGTAATGACATACACTGCTTCCAGAAAACAAGGCCGGCGCTTATTTCTATTTAAGATTCCAAAAGATAGAGAAAACTCTGCCTCAGGCCTTGCAGACCTAGGAAAGGCCAGTTGGAGCTGTTGCAGCACTCCAGTGAGCTTTGAAAGGTCTGATGGAGGGTGAGAGAGCAGCTCCTGAAAGGCAACTGCCAACTTTAAAGTGTGCAAACGTGAGGTTTCCGTTGAGTGCAAATAGGTTTCTGAAAGCTGCTGGCCCATGCTGATTAAATCAATCTGACATCATTCCCTGACCCACAGGAATTCAATCTGCTTTTCAAACTTCCTCTTAAATATTGACAGAAATTCAGATCAGCTGCTGTTCACTGAATTATTCTACCATTTCCCCTGGGAACTGGATCATTTCACATACAGTGTTTTCTTAGGATAAATATGCATCCAACTTGATTCATTTCTATGGCCTTGTCTTTATAGACAAATTGTACCCATGTAACTAAAGCAATTGAGTTATGCATTGCAAACGCTTCACCTAGAAATGCATGAACCAGTTTAAACCAAGCTTATATTGATTTACCTTGAATCAATAAATAACCAACGTAAGCTAAAGGGGTATTAGTGAGATTTAAATACATCTGCATTCAAGATTTGCATGGGTATGACGAGGTCAGCCTTAAATCAATTTACCTGCCTTACTGCAATAAATCTAATCTAGACAAGGCCTTAATGATCTCAAGGAAAGATTGCCATTGACTTCAATGGGTTTTGGATCAAGTCCTACTATACTACTTAATGCTCACTTTGAATTGAGAACATACAGGATATCTCCCCTTGTAGTGGTGGTTTCCTTCAGATGCACAGGCTTATTCCTAGGTGGATAACTTGTTTATAAAATTTCCCCATTCTCATAGAGTTGTGAGGGAATCACAGGCCTCAAACCCAGTCAGTGCTCAGACCATGACCACCATCCAGCAGCTCAGCTGATCAATCATGGAAGGGAACTAGTCAAGAACCAGCTCAGAGAGGGGCCCCTCCCCCAACTCTCTTGACTGGGAGAAACATCCAGCCTCTGTGATTGGCTGAGAGATTCTATATAAACCAGAAAGTAGCACAAGTTGTCTGATCTATTAGAGGAATCTCTGGCTGGCTTTTACTACGGGTTTTTCCTGCATACCTGAGTCCTGAAACCTGTATTCCTGCCTGCTCTTGGTCCTCCTTATCCCAGACTCCTATCTATTCCCAGTTCCTTCCTTACTCCACATCCCTGCTCCTACATGCCTTACCCCTGACACTGTTTGCAGCTCTGACCCCTGATGTGGCACCTGATGCTGTCTCCAGCTCTGGCCCTGGCACTGGATCCTGGCATTGTCACTGGCAGTGTTTTTGGTGCTGATCTTTGCCTCTGACTGCTAGCCCACACTGCCCATGCCCCAGTCATTGCAATAATTTACCTAACATACAGGGCGTTCAAGCTAGCTAGAGGTGTTGCAAAGAAGATGTATACATATTGTTAACTATATAAGGAATTATACTGAGAATGAAATTTGACAATCAACTTTGGAAATGTTTATAACAACAAAGGAACAGCAAAGCCAGGTAGAGAGCATTCCTCCTCTGCCATTCTCCCCATCTGGTGGAGTTCCCACTGGATACTCTCCTTAGATCTCCCTTTGCTTCCTTTAACTTATTCAGTCCCAAGGGTTCAGTTCCCACTGCTACACTCATGATGTCCAGATCTCCTTCTTCACTTTGGTCCTTTCACCTTCAGTCCAGTTTTGCTTCTCTGTCTCTGTTAGTTTCTTCTCAAACGCTTCACTCAGCATCTCTAAAACTAGGCTCATTACTGGAGAGAACCTTGCTCCTCTCCTCCATTCCCTTTGCTGTAGGCAATTTCACCATCCTCCCTTCCCACAATGTTCTTCTTTGAAACTTCTGGGATCTGAGAGTCAAGCTGACCTCTTCTTATCTTCTTATGCATCACCAGTTACAAAGGTTCTGTCAGTTAACTTAGGCCTTCAATCACCCTTGTACAACTCTGTTATCTTCAAATATTCCCTCAGAGTCACCTGTGCAGTTTCATGGATTTCAGTGAATTTACAAAGGGGTCACTAGAACTAGATAAAATAAAAGATAGTGTTTTTACTGATTGCTTTTCAACCAGCTCCAAGTGCTACTAACTGGGATTTAATTAACAATTTCTTGATAATGCACAAGAAGCAATAACACCCAACTCATATCCTTTTATCGGTGTTGCTTCTGCAATATTAGGATGAGCATAAGCATAAGCATGTATCTGATGAGGAAGAAGGCACTAGGTTTACTTGTCACTTTTCACAGTAAAAGTCAAACTTTAACCTTATATTTTCCCCTGATCTATTTATCAATCAATAAAGTTTTATGCTAACATTATTTTGCTCTTCTCTACATTTCTGCATGATTTCAGCATATATTCCCACTCACTCACTCTTTATCTTTCCTCCTAACTTTTGTTTTTCTTCCCCCTTCTCTAAACTTTGGAACCTTGTCATATGTCACTGGCACAGCTTCCAACTTTCTCCCTCAAGAACCAACTGATTTCATGATGCCCTAGGGTGAGCTTCACTGAAAGTGAATCTTTTTCCAGTTTAGATTGTAAGACCCTTGGTTCATGGAACTTGGCTTTCCCTGGGTTTTTTGATCACAGTCCCTACATGGGAAACAAAAATCTGATAACAAGCTTTTCAGTTTAGCAGAGAAAGATATAACAAGATCCAATGTCTGGAAGTTGAAGCTAGATAAATTCAGATTAAAAATAAGGTGTACATTTTTAACATGAGGGTAATTAACCATTGGTCTTAAGCACATGCATGACTCTATAAGGTGGAAATTTGAGCGCCTTCATATTAAAGGAAATTTAATTGGCATGTAGAACCAAATATAGGTTAACGTAAAGCCAAATAAGTGACAAATAGCACATTATGCCAATTATACTTTATTATAATATCTATATAATTGGTGATGTATTTGAAAGAGCATAAAGTGACCTTTACCACCGTGACTGCAAAGAGGTGCCAACTAGGTATCCAATGTAATTCACATAAGAAATCTCCAGATCTGGGATCATGCCCAGGTTTTTGACAGCTATATCCATCATGTAAAGGTTGAAAGGTAGGAAAGAACTTTAAGAAATAATGAGAAGTTAGAAATAAGATATTCATCTTATCACAATTTAGTTAGAAGAAATTGAGCGTGAGCCAGCATTTGAAATTGGAGGAGAAGAAATTAATGGCAGAGAGTGATAAGGGTTGTAAATCACATAAATTTACATGACATCACTCTTGTCAAGTCAGAGGATTGAACTATGATTGACAAGTGAGAAGGTATTAATTTGGTAGGATCAAGATTTTGAAGATAATAGAATTTTATTAGCTGGCATACCAAAGGCATGGAACTAAAATATTCAAATATCTTCCGAGTGATGCACAAAAGGATCATGAAGAAAACCGGAGAGCCTGAGTTATGTGCTTTCTTTGCAGTATGCCAGTCAGAAGGATTAGGGCTGGAGACAACACCCCATTCTTTACTTCTTGACCTTTCTGCTGCTTTTGATACGATCAGTTATAACTTCCTTTCTGATATCCTGTCCTCCCTTGGATTTGGTGGTCATATCCTCTCTGGTCCTCCTCTAACTTCACTGGCCTCTCCTTCAGTGGGCCTTCTTTCTACCCTCTCACACACTCAACAGTGGTCCCCCTGGGCTCAGTACTTAGCCCCTTCCCTAGGTGGTCTCATCTGATCACATGGATTGAATCCTCTCCTCCCCTGCTCTCTCTCCATCCAATCGTACATTTCAGTATGCCTTGCTGACATCTCCTCCAATATCTCTGGTCATCAACATTAACATGGCCCAAAATGAACTGCTTGCATCATAGTCTCTGCTGCATCCCGCTTCCTTTGGGTGCAACAGAAGAAGACTGTCAAGGAACTCTTACAGCTCCCTAATTCTCTGCCTGGTGCTGGTTTCAAGCACAGGTTTGGGCACCATGGGAGCTGCACTACCATATGTCCACTGCCAGTGAACCCCAAGGGACCATGTGTGAGCTGGCAATTGCAGGAACAGATTGTGCTTTGCCCACTCCTCTCCTCCTCTGGTGTGGGGAGCAGGGGATCCATAGGAATTGGCTGGACATCCCCAGCCAATTTCAGCTCATTTGAGGTCACTGGAGTGGTTCAAAGGGATCAGAGCAGGGCAGCCCTCTCTGAAGCCCTTCCAACCTTCCCCTTCTCTAATAACACCCCCTCCTGCTGTCATTCAGGATTGTAACTGTTGACTTCTCTGCATATATTCAAACTGCATCCAAATGGAGGTTAAGTGGTGTATTGGCCATGTGCCAGCCCCGTGTACAAGGATGAATTACACCCCCATACGTCATGATGAACTAGTAACTGCATGTAGTGACAAACAGGAATGATATTACCACCGGGGATAAAAAGTTGGTCTGCCACCAAAATATATTACCTCTCCTGCCCATAAACTGGGGGCTACTCTCATTCTGACTTTATTTTCCATATTTCCATTGATCATTGGTATGTCAATGATAATTTACGCTTACTGAGCCATGAGCTAAGACACTTGACTGAGAGGAGGAATGGTCTAGTGTTAAAGCACTGGCCTACGACTTAGGAGGCCTGTGTTCAACTACTTGCCCCATTGTAGCCTTCTTACTAGACCTTGGACAAGTCTTGTAGCCTCTTTGTACCTCACTTCCCCATCTGCAAAATGGGGGAAATAGCTCTTCCTTATCTCTTAGGGGAGTTGAGAAGGTAAAATACATTAAGGGTTTCAGGGTGTGTGCACTCAGATGTTATATATCTATCTTAGATAGATAAATACATCAATTCTTGGAGGATTGGGACCTAAACAGGAAAAGTAAAGAGTGGGCAAAAGGGATATAATGTGCAATCAGTTGACATATTTTTCTTCTTTCTGGGACAGAAGAGACAATTGAGACACTTGAACTACGGTAAGGGGAGCAATAAAATTACAGCCAGTAGATTCAGCACCTGTTCTGTGGGTGCAGAATAGGGGGTTGAAATAAAGTTTTTAAAATCAAGTTTTAAAAACAACAGCAGTTCACACATTAAACCAGTGACTCAGTGAACTGCATCTTAAAATTTCCCAGCTTTGACACATCATGGGGTGACTTTATGTCCTACTGTTTTCACATCCTTGTTGATATCTTGAATTAGCTGAGCATCTGTTATTCCAGTGAAATCAGCTATCTATTTTAATACATTAGTTTTCAGCTCTATGGTGTTGCTCAAATTAGACCTTGTATTAAAAGAAAATATTCCTTTATTCTCATTTCTTCTTCTTCTTCATCATCATTGTAAAAGGAAAATATTTGTCCCGTTTGCTACTTTTTTCTTATAGTTCAATCAGATTTGCCTACCAGTTGCTTTTATCCAAGTTTCCATTTATTATCTTCGGTATCTTTTATATGAAAGAATAATTACATTTGAAAAGAAAATAAATTCTGAAACAGAGCTTTACTTTACTTACTGAATAGATTTCTGTAGATCTCACTGTGCTTTATGGTGGGGCACTAATAACATCAACACACCCCAAAGAGAAAGGATTGGTCCTGCTTTGAGCAGGGGGTTGGACTAGATGATCTGCTGAGATCCTTTCCAACCCTGATGTTCTATGATTGTCTTATAGTTTAGGCACCGGCCAGGGCCTCTGAAGTTGTGGGTTCAATTTCTGGCTCTATCACAGACTTCTTGTGTATTGTTGAGCAAGTCATTTAATTTCTCTACACCTCAGTTTCCCATCTGTGAAATAAGGATCATGATCTTTTCTGTTCCCTGTGAAGTTTCTGTCTTGTTCATTATGACTGTTAGCAGGGACTGTCTCTTATTATACACTGGCTAAGCACCTTGAAGTCCCCCACTCCAAGAAAGGGGCAACACATAGCTGCCTTGACCCAGGAACAGAGCAGGGACTGCGCTGTGTCCCTGTTTCCTCTTCCTTCATGGGGAAAGAAATCTAGGACAGCCTTCCTCCTGGCAGAGCTTCTTTCCTCCTTTGTGTGGTTCAACACACTGGCATGTACATTGTGAAGCAAAGCCAAGGCTTTACCTATTGCCTAGCCCCCAGCCACCCACCTATGCAGGAATGAGAGCAGTGGCCTGGCAATTGTTCTTCTCCCCCATCTCTGGCAATGCCATCCCAGGGTGGTGTTTGTGATATGGTGCAGGAAACTGGAAGGAAGTTCTTTACACCCCATTGCTCCCTACATGGGAGCACTGGCAGGATCACAATCTACCCCTATGTGCTTCCACAGTGCCTTGGACTATCAAGTCCCAATATCTTGGTGAGACTGTAATGTAAACAATACGTAGACTAATTATGGACCTTGAAGTCCTTACTTATTATTTACTCAGGAAAAAATCCATTGGCTTGAGCGGGTGCAAATGCGCAATGCCTCTTAGGTTTTGACCCATTATGGGCCTGCTCCTGCTACCACTGATCATGTGGAAGTTTTGCTATTGTCTTTAATGGGAGCAGGTTTCAGTCCTTCAGTGTTGTATACAAAAAGGTTCTGCAGTCTCTTGTATCGTAGGCTGCTTTCTTGATAGTCATGTGGGGGAAGATTTTAGCTAAGTGCCTTTATATCCCACTTACTGCTGGAGCTCATTAAAAATACTAGCCAGACTCTGCACTCAGTGACACTGGTGAAGTTATGAGAGATATTACAGATTTACACCTGTCTAAATGCCACTTTCTGGGAATGCATCAAGTTCTAGTGTCATAGGGCCAGTCACATGAGGTGCTCAGTTGGGCTGGCCAGAGGTTTTGAAGTTCATTTTCTTTCTGATGCTCCCTGATAGGCTTGATTTGTAGCAGGGACTTGCAATGTGGGTTTCTCCCATCCCACATAAGTGCCTGTTGGGGGAGGGGAAGAGGCTCCCCTGAGTCCCCACTTCAAGTTGTATATAATGTCCTCCCCGACTTTGTAGCATATGAGAGGTTCTCTAGGCAAAACAAAGACAAGAGAGGTCGTTTTCTCTCTCTTTCCCTTATGAGAGAGGGGAAATCTGAATGTCTCTTAGGCAGTCCTTCGGGAGTCAGTCCTTTCATCTTGGCTTATCAGCAGGTCTGTTGGCTTTAATTAAAAATGAGTGAGGGGCTGTGTCACCACCTGCCCTGCAACCTTGGGTGCCATACAATGCTTTGCTGTTGTAACTCCCAACCCGGGCTCCTCACAAACAGCATGCAGGTCACAGCCTGAGTGATTGTCGATAGCTGCAGCCTGCAACACCCTCGCATCACACTCTGGCTTCCACCAGCCTTGGTTACTACTTGCAAAGTGATCCAAACACGGTCCCAGTCATGGATTTTACCTCAAAAATGTGTTTGCCACTCTCCAACCCACTTCTGCACAGTTCAGATATTTTAGGTCTGTGGCTCTGTAAAGGAACAAAACACAAGAGTTTGTTACTTTAAATGGAGTGACCTAAACAATTCACATCACAGGATTAGTTTTGATTAAAGATTAAAACAAGTTTAACTATAAAAGGTTAGATTTTAAGTGGTTACAAATCATAGAATCATAGAATATCAGGATTGGAAGGGTCCTCTGGAGGTCATCTAGTCCAATCCGCTGCTCAAAGCAGGACCAATCCCCAACTAAATCATCCCAGCCAGGGCTTTGTCAAGCCTGATCTTAAAAACCTCTAAGGAAGGAGATTGCACCACTTTCTAGGTAACCCATTCTAGTGGTTCACCACCCTCCTAGTGAAAAAGATTTCCTAGCATCCAACCTAAACCTCTCCCTCTCCAACTTGAGACCATTACTTCTTGTTCTGTCATATGGTACCACTGAGAACAATCTAGATCCATCCTCTTTGGAACCCCCTTTCAGGAAGTTGCAACCATCTATCAAATCCCTCCTCATTCTTCTCTTCTGCAGACTAAACAATCCCACTTCCCTCAGTCTCTTCTCATAAATCATGTGTTCCAGCTTCCTAATCAATTTTGTAGCCCTCTGCTGGACTCTTTCCAATTTATCCACATCCTGCTTGTAGTATGGGGCCCAAAACTGGACACAGTACTCCAGATGAGGCCTCACCAATGCCGAATAGAGAGGAATGATCACGTCCCTTGATCTGCTTGAAATGCCCCTACTTATACAACCCAGAATGCCATTAGCCTTCTTGGCAACCAGGGCACACTGTTGACTCATATCCAGCTTCTCGTCTACTGTAACCCATAGGTCTTTTTCTGCAGAACTGCTGCCTAGCCATTCGATCCCTAGTCCGTAGCAGTGCATGAGATTCTTCCATCCTAAGTGCAGGACTCTGCACTTGTCCTTGTTGAACCTCATCAGATTTATTTTGGTCCAACCCTCCAATTTGTCAGGGTCCCTCTGTATCCTATCCCTACCCTCCAGCATATCTACTACTCCTCCCAGTTTAGTGTCATCTGCAAACTTGCTAAGGGTGCAGTCCATGCCATCCTCCAGATCATTAATGAAGATATTGAATAAAATCTGCCCCAGGATCGACCATTGGGGCACTCCACTTGATACTAGCTGCCAGCTAGAAATGGAGTCATTGATCACTACCCATTGAGCCCAACAATCTAGTCAGATTTCTATCCACCTTATAGTCCATTCATCCAGCCCATACTTCTATAACTTGCTGGCAAGAATACTGTGGGATACCGTATCAAAAGCTTTGCTAAAGTCAAGAAATAACATGTCCACTGCTTTCCCCTCATCCACAAAGCCAGTTATCTCAACATAGAAGACAATTAGGTTAGTCAGGCAAATATAAGGTATTAAAGTCAGAAATGCTTACAAGACAAATAAAGATAAAACACTTCTTAGTAGTAAAAGTTAACAAAGTAGACTTGGTTCAAGGTGAAATCCTTACCACATGTTCCCAGTAACATTACTGACCAAACTCTAAGGGATCTGCTCCAAAAGCCCAAAGGCTGTTTCTTGTCATCTTAGATTGGGGGTGGGAAAACTACGGCCCGCCAGCCACATCCGGCCTGCAGGACCGTCTTGGACAGCTCCTGAGCTCTGGGCTGGAGAGGCTATCCCCGGCACCTCCCCCGCTGTCCCTCTCCCCAACAGCCTCAGTGTGCTGCACCGCTGGCGCTCTGGCCCGCTGCTCCTGGACAGTGATGGAACAGTGTGGCTGGCTCCAGCGGGGCCTGAGCTCCTGTCCCTCTGAGTGACGTGGTAAGGAGGTGGGACAGCATCTAGCTCCAGAAGGCTGTGCGGCTGCCAGACACACTGCTCTGAGCAGTATGGTAAAGGGTTTAGGGGGCTGGATAAGGGGACAGGGAGCGGGGGGGTTGGGGAGAGGTTGGGGTCCTGGGGGGCAGTTAGGGTTGGAGGTCTTGGGAGGGGGCAGTCAGGGGACATAGAACAGGGGGGCTTAGATAGGGGGTGGGGCTACAGGGGGGTGGTTGGGGTGGGGGGTCTCTGGAGGGGATGGTCAGGGGACAAAGAGTAGGCGGGATTGAATAGGGGGTGGGGTTAGGCTGTTTGGGGAGGCACAGCCTTCTCTACCCAGCCCGCCATACAATTTTGCAACTCCAATGTGTTCCCTGGCCCCAAAATTTTGCCCATGCCTGTCTTAGATGAAAGAAAGTGATGGTTAGGGAGAAAGACCTCTGGATGTTTTTACCCCGCACTTTAGTAGCGAATTGCATTTTCCTGAGGGTTACCCCTAGTTAAAGTTCATTCCTGCTGTGAGGATGGAGTCATGGAGTGTTGTGGTGAAAGAGGTACAGCACTGTAGTTCGCTAAAATGCAAATTAGTTTGTTCCTGCCCCACTTCCTTGCCAAACAATGGTCACTTCACAGGTCATGGCCCATCAACTTTGATGACACCTGGCTAGAGGCATCAGCTTGTCCTCTGTCTTGGAGAAATTTCTTTATCCAGACTTGTCTGGTAAACATATTTCAGATCCAATTTCAGCCTATGTTTATAACTTTAAATATAATGTTCCTACTGTAAGCCCCCTCGGTCTCTGGTCCGAACCGGCTGGCTCAGGCCTTCTCAGGTACCCGGCGGGTCGCTCAGTCCCAAGATGCAGCTGGGCCTGGCCTCCAGGCTCAGGCAGCCAGCAAGGCAAGCCCCACAACAGTCTTTAGGGCTGGGGCCTGGCCTCCAGGCTCAGGCAGCCAGCAAGGAAACAATAATAACAGTCTTTTTAGGGCTGGGGCCCGGCCTCCAGGCTCAGGCAGCCAGCAAGGCAAGCCCCACAACAGTCTTTAGGGCGGGGGCCTGGCCTCCAGGCTCAGGCAGCCAGCAAGGAAACAGTCTGGGAGGGCTGGCTATAGCCTGGGTGCAGCACAGGCAGCCAGCAAGGCAAACAGTTTCAGAGGGCTGGGGTCTGGGCTTCAGGCCCAGGCAGCCAGCAACCAAACAGTCTTTAAAGGCTGGGGCCTGGGCTTCAAGGCACAGGCAACCAGCAAACACACAGTCTTTAGGAGATTTCCCTGTTCAGGGTAGGGGCAGATGACTCAGGGAGTGGGTACCTCTGCCGTCCAGTCGGTGTCCGGTTCCTCCGGATACACGGCGGCGGGCACTCCCGGCCAGTCGTCCTCGGTGTCGGGGGTTGGAGTGCAGCACCAGCTCGGGTCTCCTCCCGGCTGCAGCAGGTCCGGTCGGGCGTCCTTCTCCTTCCCGGCTTCTCCTCCTTCTGGGCTGCAGGGCTGGTCTTTTATAGTCCCGCCCCTGGACTTCCGGTGAGAGGGGTGGGGTGGCCTTGGCTCCACCCACCGTGGGGTTTCCCTTGCTCCCTCATCCCCGCAAGCAGAGGGAGACCACTTGGGCTCACTACTCTTGTCTTCCCAAGCGGAGGGAGACCACTTGGGCTCACTACACTACATATAGTTCATCATGATATTATTGGCCGGTGAGTTATTTGTACCAAATGTGCCTGTGAGGTATCTTTTGAAAACTAACATTATTACAAAACACTCCACTGCATGTTAGTGGGAAGAGAACAAACAATATCTGACAGATGATAGTCACATTGCTTAATGCATGATTGGAAGGTGCTCAGATACTGTGGTGATGAGCATGGAATAAGAACCTATATAGAACACAATAGGTGACAGAAGGTCATATTCAGTCTGCCCCTGCTATCTTGCCGAATGGGGAAAAGATCTTTGCTAGATCGGAGAGTGATCTTAATATAGAAAAAGAAGTCCAGGTATGGAACTGAGAACCACTATTTTAGCCCATATTGATCCTTAATATGTCTTCTTCTGACAGATTATAACTTTACAGATGTAGCTTTCTTCTCATAATGTATCAGCACAAGCTGCTCATCCTTCATATTTTATGAAGTGGTAATAATAAACTCCAACTGATGTGCTACAAAAATTCAACTTGACATAAAGGCACAACCTTTGATTCAAATTTGGATGTACATAGTGTCATTAAAGAACTGGAGATTACAGAAAACTGTTGCCGTAGGCTAAGCTAACAAAGAGGAAATCATTGCATGCTTTCCTCCTGACCTCCCTCAATCCTTTCCCCAGTAGTTGTATTCTCAGAGCCACTTTACAAAATACAAAAATATCTTCCAGCTAAACACTACTCTCCAAAAATTGAACCTGATGAAAAAAACATAAAGCTTGATGTTGATTTAGGACTCAGTCCTGCCTTTGGATATGTGACGTGCGTTGTAGTGTATCTAGGAATGTCGTGCACTTGTGATTTAAGGGATTGAGAGAGATGCTGCAACAAGCAGAAATAAGGGATTCATTTAATCCTGAAGACTACAGGCATGTTATGGGCAAGATGGCCTTACTTTGTTCCTAGCATTTCTTATCCTCTTATATGCTCTGAGTTTGTGTCCTTACAAAAAGGTCTTTATGGGGAGGAGGAGTTAACCTCACCCTGGCTGGACATTATTCATGGTGGTGTCTTTATGGTGGTGAGGTGCTAACTGTCTGTCTCAGTACCACCCAATCCATTCCTGTCTCTTTTCTCCCTCATCTTATAATATGATGGAGTAACAGACTGAAGGGGGAATGAAAGGAGAAAAACTCCATCGACTCTTACATGGTGGTTGAGGAACCAGAAGCTCTGCATCATCAGGATCCCCTTCCCTTCAACACCAGCCCTCATCCAGGGGACAAGAGCTGGGGCCCATTCTTTATAGCACTGGGATCTCCTGCCCTCATTGCCTTCCCCCAGCCTAGTGAGACATGAACTGCCATGTGCACCCCAAAGGATTGGGAGCCACAAGCCACCTGTTCTGGGGACTTGATCCAGTGCCCACTGAAGTCAATGGAAAAACTCCTGTTGACTCCACAAGGCCCCAAGAACATGGATCTGGAGGAAAAGTCTTGTGTTTAAGGTATTAGGATGGCAGTCAGTAGATCTGGGATCACTTCATAGCTTGTCTACAGACTTCTTTTGTGATCTTGCCCAAGTTGCTTTATATCTCTTTGGGCCTCAACTCTCTCTCTGTAAATGAGATAATACTGACCTAATTTGCAATGGTGATGTTGCGAGAAGAAATCCATAAAATCCTGGGAAATGCTCAGATGCCACAGGGATGAGAGGTTATGTAAGTATTGAGCTAGATAAAAACCCTCAAGCTGTCAACAAGTGTCCTCAGGTAAATTTATAAGCTTTTGCAAACCTGACTTGCACTGACATAAATGAAAGGAGAATCATGGCCCTACATCTGCCAATTAAGCCTTTATTTTAATTGAGCTCTGAGTTTTGTGAGTGACTGAAAAAAATGTATCTTTGATCATTCAAATAAGTATAGCTGGAATAACTGCAAATCTAAGAAAGCAGGCATTTCACTTGTAGTATTTTGAAAGCTACTGTATTTCCCACCTGAAATAACCAGAACAGGGAATAATTCAATTGGTTTTTGAGCTGCATGGATCGTTATCTATGAAGAATTCAAACCATGTTTCTTGAGCCAAGTTTCTGTGATGTCTGAAATTGAGCTAGAATCATAGAATATTAGAGTTGGAAGAGACTTCCGGAGGTCATATAGTCCAACCCCCTGCTCAAAGTAAGACCAACACCAACTAAATCACCCCAGTCAGCTGTCTTTTGTCTTTTGAAGTCTAAACAAAGTGTTTTGTATTGTTCCTGATGATGGCTGAAAATAGCAGGCAACAATAGGATATCATTTTCAATTTTTTTTTCTATTTCAATCATTACTGTCAGCCAAGAAGTAAACCTGTATATCACTAAGAAAAGAAATTGGGCTGCCTGTCAGTGTCTATGAAAGAAGTTGACAAAATATTTCTAAGGGTAGACTTGGTATGTTCAGCCTGAAGTTCAATGTAAGATCTTGAATCAGAGTAAACTACTAGTGAAAGACCAACATAACTGTCCATTGATATGCAGGAGTGAATTTGCTACACTCCTGTCAGAAATTCCTGTCACCTCATTGTCACAGGTTTGTGCTCTTTTTATATGTTCAAGTAAATGTAACTCCCACAAAAGATAGATCTTCAGGTGCAGTAAATGTTTTTACCCTCCTAGAACATACTACAGGTCTGCAGTGTGGTGTCCTTGGAGCCACCTTAAACAATGTCATGTTCATGACAATAGAGATATGTCATGGCATGGTGCAGACCCAGCTCAGTGTGATTATTCTGCATCTTTAGGTAAGTCCCTATTACAATCCTGATGAAGTTCCCCTGCTGGACTCTCACCAGACTGCTGAGCTGGTCACAAACTGATCTAACATTCCCTTGGTTTACTAGGCCTGCATAGAATTTAGGCACAGTCTCAGGCGCCACTGGGCACATACTCTAGGTATAGATCCAGTGTCTAACATCCCCTTTGCTGTGGGCACCCTGCAGTCCAGTTGCCTAGGCCCTGAGAGTGGTGTTGACCCTTCCAAGTAACTTGATCAGCACAGACACATAGAATGCTCTGCCTTCTTCTTGATCTAGTTCTAATCCAGCCCTCTGAGATGTGCCCGTCTCTTACATGTGTACCTACTTTTATTTCAACAACTAGTTATAGTGCAGCTTTAGGATGACCAGGTGTCTGTTTCTTGACCAGAAACTCAGTCGAAAAGAGATCCTTGTGGCTCCAGTCAGCACCGCTGACCAGGCCATTGACTGTCTGATTGGCGGTGCCGCGCAGCGGGTCTGACAGGCTCCCTGCTAGCCTCCGCATCATATGGCTCCCAGGAAGCAGCCAGCATGTCTCTGCCTCTAGTCCCTACATGTTGGGGCAGCCAGGGGGCTCTAGATGCTGCCCATGCTCCAAGTGCCACTCCTGTAGCTCCCATTGGCCAGGAACCACAGCCAATGGGAGCTGCGGGGGCAGTGCCTGCGGATTGGGCAGTGTGCAGAGCTGCCTGGCAGCGCCTCTGTGTAGGAGCTGGAAGGGGGACATCCTGCTGCTTCTGGGAGCTTCTTGAGGTAGGCACTGCTGGAGCCTGCACTCCGAGCACCCCTCTGCCATGTGCCACAACCCCCGCCTCCTGCTTTTTGAACCCCTTGTTCCCAGGCCTGAGCACTCTCCTGCACCCCAAACCCCTCATCGCCAGCCCCACCAGAAAGTCCACACCCTCAGACAGAGCCCTCAACCCCGTGTCCCAACCCCCAGCTGCAGCCCGCACTTCCACCCTTCAAACACCAACCCCCTGCCCCAGCCCTAATCCCCTTCCCACCCTCCGTTTCAGTCCAGACCCCCATCCTGTACCACAAACCCCTCATCCTCAGTCCCACCCCAGAGTCTGCACACCCAATCAGAGCCTTCACATCCCCCATTTAAGTCTCCCTCACCTCAAACACCTGTCCCAGCCCAGAGCCCCCTTCTGCACTCTGAACCCCTCATCCCCAGCTTGGAGCCCCCTCCTACACCCCAAATCTCTCATCCTTAGCCACACATCAGAGCCTGCACCCCCAGGCAGAGCCCTCACCTCCCTGTACCCCAACCCTCTGCCTCAGCCCAGAGCCACCTCCCACACCCTGAACCCCTCATTTCTGGTCTCACCCCGAGTGACCGCACCCCCAGCCCAGAGTCTGTACCTCCTCCTCCACCCCAACCCCCTGATCCAGCCTGGTGAAAATGAATGAGTGAGTGACAGTGGGGAGAGTGAGAGACAGAGGGAGGGGGGATGGTGTGAGCAGGGGTGGGGCCTCAGAGAAGGGGCGGGACCTGGGTGGAGCCTCAGAGGAGGGGAAGGGCAGGGGCAGGGCAATGGTGTCTTGTTTTGCGTGAGTCGAAAACCGGCAACTCTATATAGCTTTCAGCCCTGTAACAGGGGCTGTGCCCCCAAGAAAAGGGGTGTACCTAGTGGGCCTCCATTGGGCCACCAAGAGACCTGCACTGTCAACAGGAGGAAGGGGAAGAGGATGTAACCCCTGGCATCTCTCCTCCCTCAGCCAGCAGTCTCCGGCAGCTAGGCAGAAGGCAGAAGACAGCTAGGCAGACAGCAAGCAGTCTCTGCCCTGGGCAGTGCCCCAGATGCCTGGGAACTCAGCAGGGAGGCTGTAGGTAGCCAGCTGTCCCGGCATGGGACAGAGACGAGCTGGGAGGGGAGGGGAGAGAGATCTCCTTGCAGCCAGCGTGCACAGCACATCCGGGTCCAGCAACTGGCCTGTCTGTGACCTCAGCCTGCAGAAGAGCCTCAGGAGGGGATAATCCGCTCCTCCTGCCCCCAGTCTGCCGGCAACAGGAGGAAACAGCCCCGACCTGCTTACAACTGAACCTGCAGGTTCCAAGCTTTAAAAACCGTCAGCATTGTTCCAAAAGTGCTGGGAGTCCCTCTCCATCAATTCCCCAGGGAGGACTTGCCTGCCTGCCCAGTCTCCTGACTGCTCAGTGAGAAAAGGAGCCTGTGTGGGGACACTGTATTACCGTTAAACAGGTAGGATTTAGTCTTGCACCATTAAGATACATTGCATCTGTAAAAGGGCTTTCCCCTGCCTGGCTTTGGTACTTGGACTTTGATTCTGTCTATGGACCCTGTCTAGTCCCCTTGACCCATGGCTCTATTCCTGCCTCCTGCCTCTCCCAGCATCTGTAGTAGGACTCTTACCCCAGTCCCAAACTTAGGCTACTGTTCTGAGGCTCAAACCCTGATTCTGACCCTTGACCCAGGCCTTTGGCACTGTCCCTGACTGCAAGGCCTGACTTCCCAAGCCCCAGTCATGACAATTACACTGAAGATTTACCTGCCACTTGTTAAATTAACCCCTGGTTATTTCTCTGTTTGATTGATTCCCTTTACAAATGCTTTCCACAAATCGCATTCCCATGTACATTGTGCAGGGGAAAAGACTATGTAAGTGTTTGTTGGGTGCTGACTAGCACCGTAATCACAGAAATAATGTGGCGCCAGTCAGCCTAGTGTGTTATAGCACTGGTCTTCAAAGTGGGGTGTGTGACACCCCCCATGGGGGGGGCCACGGCATCCCGGCGCCGCCGCAGGATCGGCCCCATTCCACTGCCGAAAGAATCTATTTGTGCCCCGCCAAAATGCCGCTGAAAGCGGAAGCTTTGCATTCGGCAGCATTTCGGCGGACACACCCCTGGGCCGTGAGAGGACCTGGGAGAGCGGAAGGGAGCTGCGAATAGAAAAGTTTGGGAGACGCTGTGTTATAGGAATCTTTAGCCATTGAACACTAAGAAAAGATTAGGATAAAATACCAAATGAAACATTAACAACAAAACCCGTTTGTTCTCCTCATAGCGAAGGCAAACTCTTCACTGGAAGAGAGCCAACCAGTCACCTCATATGTGATCACTGAGTGCACTCAGCCACTTCCTGCTCTGCTGGGAGACCAAAATTAGCTTCACTTGTCAGGTCTTTTCTCCATGCTTGGTAGCTAAAGCACTCTAGAGTGCATGAGCGCCTTTATTGAGTCCAAGGAATGAATTTAGCCCCATGCTGCTAGCTCCGTGTGATGCACTGTACAGGCCTGCACCATGTCAGTCTGTCAACAACAGCAACACATCTCGGAGAGTCATCTCCTTAGCTGTCCAGATGGATTTCCATGGAGTCAAACATACCTGCTTACTAACCCTGTGGCATGCACAGAATGGTATGTAATGCCATCCAAATGAGTGAGAAGGTGCTATAAAATGATGTGGTGTTTGTTTCTTTTCTCAGGTCTCTAGCATTTCATTTTGCAGGTTTAATTACTCTTTCTCCATCCCTTTTTATAAATTGTCTTTTTTTAGTCCCTATCTGATTTTTCTCTCACCAGTTTCAATTTATTATATTTGTGTGTTTGTTCTTTCTTAGCGTTCACTGTTTTTATAATCTCCTCCCCACACACCCCTGTTCACATTTCTTTACTATTTATTCTTCTGATCCTGTCCTTGCTTCTTTCCCCCAGATTTCTGCTTCCATCCCCCTCTTTTAATTATTGTGCTGCCTTTGCCATCTGGAGTGCTGCTGCTTTTTAATTTTCCTACATCATTCTCACTCTCTTTCATCCTGTTTCAGCCTTTTCGTGAACTGTGGTTTCAAACTATGTGATGATCACTGAGTTCCTTGGCTGGTGTCATTTAAGGGGGCAAAATGAATTGAAAACATTGCAATTTGTTTCAACAGTTCCAAGTTTTGATCTTGATAAAAATCAAGCTGATTCAATGCTAAAGAAACCTCCTTCTCCACACACCTTGTGGAGAACCTTGATTGAACAAAACTAACATTTCATGTTGGGCTTGAATGATTTTCCCATGTTAAGGCTGCTTTGTGCTGCACAATTGCCTTGTAACCATCACTCCCTCTGGTCATCGGCATGGGTGACGTGTCCCTGAATCCCAGCAAACTCTGGCTGTCATTACAGCCTCTCAGGGCTGTTGGCTTAAGTAAGAGCAAACTTCAGATGCAGATCTCTGGCAGCTATGTTATCTCTGGGCTGATTCTCCTGTTACTCTGCACCTTTACAGTCATTTATGCCTGGGCAAAGTATATATATGACAATACTTTTTGGAGTTGGTGGAATTTTTTACAGTGTGAGGTGCAGAGGATTGATATCAGGCCATAGGTGCTCACAAGCACACTACTGGACCTTTTTTTCTGATCCTAAAAGAAGTTCTCACTTGCCCATATCACTGTGATATATGAATACTGTTAAAATAGTGATCTGGCATTTTATATTCTCTGGAGTTTTCCTGGTCGTGCTTGCAGCCTAGGAGGGCTCTGTTGAGAAGCATATGATTTGAGTCTAGCAGCAGTCAGTCTGCAAAAAGCCAGCCCACAGTAACGTGGGGCAAGTTGTGTCTTTCTCTCTTAGGGACCCTTTCAGATAAAGTATTATACAATTTCTCTATTTGCATGCTGTGAACATAACTATCACCATCCCCGGGGCTGTGTCATGAACAACTCCTTAGGTGTGTACCAAAGGTTCTTTCTCTCCTGAAGCCCCATGTTCAGGGCCCAATTACTCCTGCAGTCTTTGCACTGTCCTGAACTCAAAGACTGCTTGACATTAGTATTCCTGTGGGTGCTAGCCACACCAAAATATGTGAGAAGGAGGCAGGGCTATGAATCTACCCACTGTACTGGCTATTGGAGCTGGCCGGCCATAGAGAGGGACTGTGCTACCTTTAGAAGCCTATCAGTAGGCACAGTGCTTGTGTATTGTATAGTTTGGAGAGAATAGCACCTTTCTGAGGCACAACAAAGTTTCTGAAACACATGCTAGGCTGTACACTGCCCTAAAGCAGACCAGTGCCTAGTAAACATGACTGAACCCAGAGTAGTCAGTTTGCTGTGTCTGCTATTCTGATGGAGTCCAAAGGAGTTAGATACCCAAATACCACCAATATTCAATGGGAGTTGGGGACTCCCTTAGGCTGTCTGAAAAATCCCAACTTTAGGGCCCTCTCCTGAAAGCCTCACTCAGTCATTAATGGGACAATTTAGCTGAGTAAAGGTTGTAGGATCAGGCCGCTAATTTGGAAGTTTATAATGCTAAACAAATTCAGGACCAACATCTCCTGATTGTAATGTTAATTTATGGTGCTTAATTGCAGATAAATTAAGAATAATAAGGGTAGCATTGGGATAATGCATAAATAGTATATGCTAGGATATTTTATATTCCCTAAAATAGTCATCACTATATTGAAATGCCCCCTTTTATGTTTCACTGTCAATCTGAATAAAATTTTTAGCCTTAAGTTAGAACTCTGTTTCTTGGATAAACCATGATACACATGTGGTAATTATGCAGCTCTGAGGCATAGAGAAGACGACGGGGGTAAGGATATAGGTCAGTGGGAGGGCTGCCATATTTCAAAAATAGATGTGGTTCACCAGACTAAAAGCTTCCTTTTTTGGCCATCAGATATAGTCTGGGCTTTCATCTATATTAACAAGTCATCTCAATTTACTCTTTCCACTCATTTGAACTGTATATTATGTGCCCTGAAGCTGGATCACTCTACCACATGTATATTTATTCATGCAAAGAAAAATGTAAGACAATTATATCACATTTCACCCATGTAGAAGAGTAGTTACTAATATAACACACACCACAGCATGCATAGCAATAAGTTAAAAGTTTATGTAATCTGAAGGGAAACACATTGGCAGAGGTGTATGTTAATAACCGCAACACTCTGTTTAAATGGAAAAAATAATTAACAGTTATAACATTATTCTGATGGCAAACGAATGAACTATTAAATGTTTTACTAGGATGGTTAGTGTAGGATGGGTTTTTTTGACCTCCTGCTCTTCAGACTAGTGGGTATGAAAGATATTTCTTAGGATACGAGCTACAGCTTCGTGATGGTGGGAATAGAGCAGTTGCAGTTGAAACTGGATTGATATTTAGCTAAAGTAATTTGACCAAATTGTCTTGCTAAGGCAGTTGACTGGCATTTAGAAGATCTGAATTCAATTTCCAGCTCCCAAGCTCCCTATTTGACTATGGACAAGTCACCTGATCTCTGAGTCTTGGTTTCCCATCTGCAAGAAGAGGCTAGCAATGCTTCCTTTGTCTGTCTTGTCCATTTAGATTGTAAGCAGGGATGCTCTTATTATGTGTGTACAGAACTTAATACAATGGGGGCCACTAGACTCTATTGTAATACAAATAAGCCATAAGTAACTACTGCCAAAGTTGGTGAGATAAGAATATTGATGAAGTTCTTTTCCCCAAAAGGCAATTATTTTGCTTTCTCACCCCTATTTTTTTTTCACTGAGAAGAAAGGCAGTGTCTTCAGACAGCAGAGTGATTTTGTTTCAAAACTCTGGTTTCTCTGTGAAAATGTCAAATCTGAGTCTGGAGCAAATTCAACAAAATTCAACATTTTTCTGTACAGGTTTGTGCAGTTAGAACTGGAGACAGTCTTTCAGGTCATCCACTTCATTCTTCTGCCTGTACAGGGTGCTTCCTATTGCTTCCGCACTGAGACTGATTCGCAGGTGGTATGATATCTGGATTCACAAACACATGTGAAATGAAAATTGATATTTTCATGCCACTCTCTCTTAACCATGACCGTAGCGTTGAACTCATGGATTTCCCTATGAATATAACTAAATGAGATAGACCCAGATTATCCTGGCAAGTGATTTACATTCACATATTACAGAAGAAGGTAACTCCTCTGCCCCCCTGAAGATCACTGCCAATATGACCTGGGGGACAATTCCTTCCCAACCTATATATGATGATCTGTTAGACCCTGAGCACCAGCCAGCCAAGCACCTGAGAGAGAATGCTTGGCCCATCTCAGAGCTCTGGCCCACCCAGCCCAGTGTCCCTTCTCCAGTTGTGGCCATCCTTGGTGCTTCAAAGGAAGGAGATAAAAATCTTCCCAGAATATCCTGGCTGGGGGAGGGAGGGAGAATCTGTTCCTGACACCTGCCAATGACAAGCAGAAAGCCTGAAGCATAAGCTGTAAAAAGATAAGTTATAAACCAGAAATGAGCCCCAGGGCTGTTGACCCATGCCTCCCCACCATCACAAACAGCCCCATCATACAATTGTATTCATAAATTTCACCAGCTTTTTCTTAAATATAAGTTGTTTGCCCCCACAATTCCTATTGGAAGGCTGGTCCAGTACTTCCCTCCTCAGGTGATTAGAAACCTTCTTCTAGTTCCCAGGCTGAATTTGTTCATGGCCAGTTTATACCCATTTATTCTTGTGCCAGAATTGTCCTATAGCTAAACAGCTCTTCACCATCCCTGATATTTACCCCCTTAATATGTTACTAGAGAATAATTGTATCCTTTATGTCTGCTTTTTGCAAGACTAATCAAGACAAGAGCTTCCAGTCTTCTCTCATAAGACAGGCCCTTCAGTTCCCTGATCATTCTAGCAGCTCTTTTCTGTACCTGTTCCAATTTAAATTAATCTTTCTTGAGCATGGATGACCAAAATTGTATATGGAATTCTGTATGAGATCTTACCAATACCTTGTACAATGGCATTTTTACTCTACTTTGCTCTGTTAAGGCCTCAAGGGGAATATTGTGGTCAGTTCTGGGTTCCACATTTCAGGAAGAATGTGGACAAATTGGAGAAAGTCCAGAGGAGCTCAACAAAAGTGATTAAAGGTCTAGAAAACACGACCTATGAGGAAAGATTGAAAAAAAACTGGGTTTGTTTATTGTGGAGAACAGAAGACTGTGGGGGGACATGATAACAGTTTTCAAGTATATGAAAGGAAATTATAAAGAGGAGGGTGAAAAATTGTTCTTTTATGAAGCAATGGGCTTAAATTGTATCAATGGAAGGACATTAGGAAAAACTTCCAAACTGCCAGTGGGGTTAAGCACTAGAACAAATTGCCTAGGGAGATTGTGGAATCTCTGTCACTGGAGGTTTTTAGAACAGATTAGACAAACATCTTTCACAAATGGTCTAGTTATTACTTAGTCCTGCCTTAAGTGCAGGGAACTGGACTAGATGACCTATAGAGCTCCCTTCCAGTCCTACACATCTGTGATTCTATGATTCTCTCTCTCTTTCTACTGCAAATGCCTCACCTAACACATCCTAGGATTGTATTTGCCCTTTTCACAGCCACATCATATTGGTGGCTCATAGTCATCCCGTGATAATCCCACACACCGAGGTCTCTCACCTCCTCAGTCGCTTCCAACTGAAAAGCCCCCAGCTTGTAGCAGAACTTCTTATTATTAGGTACTAAATTCATAACCTTGCACTTTGTAATATTGAATTTCATCCCATTTCTGTCACTCCAGTCTTCAAGGTCATCCAGATCTTCCTTTATAATGTTCTGATCCTCTTCTATATTGATAGTGGCTTCTAGCTTTGCAACATCAACACATTTAATTAGCACACTCCTACTTTTTGTGCCAGGATCATTAATACAAATATTGAATAAGATTGGTCCAAAGACCTGGAACTCCATTAATAACCCCTCTCCAGTCCAGTAATTCACCTTTCAGCACAACCTATTGCCTTCTTCCTTGTAGCCTTATAATGCTTGTACTGATCTAGCATTATAAGGCTACTGACCTTATAATGCTTGTACTGATCTCCATCTTCCCTAATTTAACTAATAATTTCCCAGGTTGTACTATGTCAAATGCTTTACTGAAGTTCAAATATCTTAGATCTACTGCACGTCTCTTATCTAAAAAAACACAATTATTTCCTCAAAGGAGGAAATCAAGCATGATCTACCTTAGGTGAACTCATGTTACATTACAACCCCTCTACCATTTATCTCTATGGATTCAATTATTCTTTCTTTCACAACTTGCTCCAAAACCCTGCATCCTACTGAGGTCAGACTAACACGTCTGTAATTGCTTGTAGATCCATAGCAGTCAAGTAGCAGTTCCCCCAACTCATTCTGCTGTGTAAGTCAAAGGGCCCAGATCTCTGGATGACTCAGCAACTGTCCTTACTCCTTGTACATATGAACTCCCCTGAACCCACTGCTAGACACCACCAAAGGGTGATGGGGCACTGGCTGTACCTTCACTGAGTAGATTTGCCTCTTGGATCCATGAATGACTTCTGAGCATGCTAGCCAGCCCCTCCTTATTCTCCAGGAGGGCTAGCAACAGCATATTGCTTGGAGTTTGTGTTGTTGTTTAAGGGGTAGAAGTGGCTCCCTGCACCGTCTTTCTACTTCCTTGCCAAACAGCCTTGCATGGCCTGTCAGAATGTAGGCGTAAAATGGAAATATGAAAGTGCTATGTCTAGTTGAAGTTATCACTGCAAAGAAAGCGGCTTTTCATAGACAGCTCCTTTAATTATATAACATAGGTCAATAAACTGTTTAGCCAGGAGGTGCTGAACTGCCATAAAATGACTCAGATAGCTGGCAGACAAGGGTGTCTCTGCTACCAGTTTTATTAAGAGTGTGGGTGTTTGTTTTCTCACCCTTTTCCTTCCAGGTTAGTAAATTCTCATAAAGGGCCATTTATACCTTCTATGATCTGCGTTATTCAAAGCTATAAACTTTACAAATGAATGGGTGAAACTTTGACTGCTTAGCTTTTTCCTGGCTTGCTGTTACATCTATCTTATTTATTCACTAGCTTTCAAAAAGTCAATGAAGCATTGCGGTTTCATGAGCAATATTAACATATTCAAATCACTTCCTGCAACTGAAATTCACAATTTTGGGTGGAAGATCCCTTTGCAAGATCAGCCCCTGGGCCTTCTTCTCCATGCCCTGCACCATGTAGAATTATTTACACCACCAAAAAGTGGCTGTGATGGACTATGAAATCAGAGCAGTAGTCTTTTTACACCCTCTCCTCTGCACACATGTAAATGACTATACAAGTACAGTGCAATGGAAAATCAGCCCCATTGTCTTTACACCTCCCAAGGACTCCCACTTCTGATTACAGCTGGGTGAAATTTTTCACAAATAACATTTTTTGTCTCAAAATGCATATTTGGCAACCCTGAACCATTTTGTGAATTCATGTTGATTTCACCAAATAGTTTCATCAAAAAAAAAAAAAAAGAAAAGAAAAACAGAAAAAAACCCTAAAAATATTCTGAAAGAAATCAAAATGTGTTTTGGCATTTTTGAAATAAAATGTTTCATTTTTGGGGTTCAAAATGCTTTTTGTTTCCAAATTTCTTTAATTTTATTGAAAATGGTTTAAACTAAAACATTTTGACTATGGAAAATAAGTATTTTGTCCAACTCAAAATGATTTTTTTCACTGTTCGATTTCAATTGTAATTGGGTTTGACTCAATATGATTCTTTTTCTCCAGGTTTTTTGTAATTACCAGTGACCAGAAAAATCAATGATTCTACTTGTGGTGTCTTCTACTGATGCCTGTAATCTCTCCATGAGAGATCATATTCTCGTGATAAGTTTGTTCTACATCACTTTGGGGTTTTCAAAAGCCATGAGTCCCCAAAACAAACAAACTCTTTCTTATATGCTGAATGCAAGATGTTCTATTTCTCTCGGTCTAAGCACTATTGTCACTGGCTTGGAAGATTGCAACGGCGCATCAGAAAACTTTATTGAAATAACTGCAGCAAACTGGCTATAAAAAGACAACTCAACGGTGTGTGAAGACATTTAACATTTGATATTGCAGACTTAGTTTGTGGTTTTACTGCAAAGTTAGCTCCAATTTTTCAGAGCCTCTTAAGAAGTTGGTTCTGTAGGAGGCCTATATCTATGTCCCCAATGTCCATTATTAACTAGTGCTATCTTTTGTCTTGTCCACCACGTTTTTGTAAATACAAATTTATGTTTGTCATGTCAAAAGGGCACCACAGAAGGTCCTTTGAGGTACTGAGATCCTGATTCAGCAAGGTACTTGAGCACAGGCCTGACTGTAATCATGTGAGATGCTCCGCTGAAGCCAGTGGGACTTCTCATGTACTTAAAGTTAGGCCAATGTTTAAATATTTTGTTGAACTAGGTCCTGAGTGCCTTCTGTCAGCTGCTGAGTGCCCTCAGCTCCTATTAGTTTAGAAGTACCTCATATTAGAAGCAAAATATGTTATTCTACATAAATAAATAAGTACACACCAAAATTGTTAAAATAATAAGCAATATACAGGGTGCAAGCTGCAGGTCTAATTCCTAGACTTCAAAAGCTTGCTTGAGTGGCTTCCTTAGAAGGACAGGGTAGAATTTGGCTTAAAAAATGTGGTGCTAATAGATAGCAGTTAGATGGTAACAAAGTAAACAAACACCGGAGAGTAACAAACAAACACCGGAGAGTTTTGTCCATGACTTGGGAATTAATTTAGAATTTTGAGGCTGCTCTGAAGTTCCATGACCCTACATCCATCACAGGGCCACCCTTTGCCCTACGCTGCTGCCTTCAGAGATGGGCGTCCGGAGAGTGGCGGCTGCTGAATGAGGGGCCAGCTCTGCAGGCAGCAGTGCAGAAGTAAGGGTGGCAATACCATACCATGCCATCCTTACTTCTGTGCTACTGCTGGCGGCGGTTTTGCCTTCAGATCTGGGCTCCCAGCCAGCAGCCTCTGTTCTCCAGCTGCCCAGCTCTGAAGACAGCACTGCCGCCAGCAGCAGCACGGAAGTAAGGGTAGTAGTACTGCAACTGCTCTACAATAACCTTATTTCACTGCCCCCCTCCAACTAATTTTTGGGTCAGGACCCCCTACAATTACAACACCATGAAATTTCAGATTTCATTTTCAGATTTAATCATGAAATTTATACATTTTAAAATCTTATAACCATGAAACTGATGAAAATGGACCATGAATTGGTTAGGGCCCTACCTATGAATAAAGGGTCTGAGCCAAAGGCTATTGAAGTCATTGGGCATCTTTCCATGGACTTCAGTTGTGTTTGGATCAAGTCCTAGAAGTCCTGACCTGTCCCTGGACACTTCCACTGCGTGCATCTGATAAAGTGGGTATTAGCCCATGAAAGCTTATGCTCTAATACTTTAATTAGTCTTTAAGGTGCCACATGACTCTTTGTCACTTCTGCAGGCCTAGAAGAAAAATTGGTAAATCTACCTTTGCTCTCTGGGTGCTCTTGGAATGCTGATGTTAACCTGAGATTAACTCAAATTATCCACCAGGGAAAATGTTTTCTGAAAGCACTTAATCAGTACAACTTTTTGAATGGAGCTTGTCATTGTATCGAAATCCCACAGTGATATCTACCTTTCCCATTGCCTTTGTGTGATTTATATTACCAGGTGTTTTGTTATGTGTGTTCTTGTTTGCTGTAGTGTTTGTTTGTCTGCTAGTCATCACCCTCCCCACCTTCCAGGAGCTTTATGGAAGCAGATGCTGCACCTTGTGAGGCTGTCATGCTGAACAACTTTTACAACAAATAACTGTGTGTAAGTCAGAACAATGAATGTCTCTTAGGGAAGGCATTTCATAAGAGGGATTTTTGTTTGTTTGTTTGTCTCAAGCTATGTCTCTTGACTGAACTGCAGCTGGTCAGAAGCTTGTTTGGATGTTAGATGGAGCACAGTGTTTTACTCCACCTAAACTGGAACTTAATACTGAGCAAGACTTTTATACCACATTCCTTACCATGGTAGCTGAGTCACTATTATTTTTCTTAAATCCATTTTACAGATGGGGAACCTGAGGTACAGACAGGCTAATACAGCTGTAGTATCCAGTAACTCATAATCCTTTAAACGAATTTTTCCTTACAACACCCCGGAGAGATAGGGAAGTGCTATTATCTCCATTTTACAAATGGGGAGCTCGGGCACATTGATACTAAATGTTTTGCTTGCAGTCACACAGGAAGTTTGTTGAAGAGGTGGGAATTGAACCTCTGTCTCTCAAATTCCAGGCTAACACCCTAACTACTGGGTCATCATTCCCTTTTGTCTCTAATTTTTGATCTCAAACAGTGAGTCAATGGAAGAGCTAGGATAGAAACTCAGGTTTTCAGACTCCAAAGCTGGTGTCCCATTGCCTGAGACACACAGACTTCCAAAGGGCTGGACTTTCCACTGCTGTGGTAAAGCCAACAGTAGAGAACTGTGGGGGCTGAAATGTCTGTAAGGATCCCATTTCAGATCTCTTTCTCCCAGCTCATCCTGTTTGATTCATTGCTCCCCGCAGGGCAGGCAGTACATGCTGCCCAGGAACCCTGCAGAAGGCAGAGGGATCTGCAAGAAGGTAGTTCTCAGCTTCCAGATTGGCTCTTGCCTACTCCTGACACCTCCTATAATAGGGGAACCCACCATGGAAGTGTTTTCAAAGGAAAGGTAAGAGCTGTATTGTCTTTCACAGGGGATCACCACAGGTCTTGTGAGGGAGATGATATATCTTCTCCCAGCACCACCTTCACCCACAACAAAGCTATCCAGTCCCTGTTCCCTGTCTCCCATTGTAGATGAAAGTCCTGTAGTGCACCATCTGCGGGGGGCTGGAGTAAGAGGGAATAGGGTGCCATGCAAAAGGCTGTCCTCCCTCCACTTCCTGTGGGATTGGCACAGAATATGATCTAGTGTGATTAAGGGCTGACTAGTACAGCAAAAGGCTGTGTGTGAGTTTGGAGGATAGCACCGTTTAAGCAAAGCAGATATTGTTCTGACTCCTACTGTTTAAAATATCTCACTCAGTATGGTAGTCAGCCATTTGAAAAGTTCACGAAGAAAGTACTGTACATATTGATGACAGGTTGTTTACATTTCATACTTCATATCTACAGCTGAACTTGAATCAAAAGTTTCTGCTAGTGAAGCCAAAATTGGAAGCTACTTCTGTTTTTTATTGTTGACAATGTCAATCAAATGTTTTACAGACAGCCTGCAGTGATTGTTGGAAAATATGGCACAATGGGGTCCTGGATCATGACTAAGGTCTCCTAAGAACTATGGTAGTAAATAATCATAAAAATAAATAATGAAATAATAATAATTTATAATAATTAATAATAAATAAGAACTGTAAAGAGAATGGAAAAGCCATTAGGTTTAGATATTGGTCCTGTGAAGAAGTCATTTCTTTGCACTTGTTCTTCCTCTTCTGTTGCAGAGATGGAGGGGAGAACTGCAAATGCAAATGAGAAATAAAATGAAAATTTAAAAATAAATTGTATTTCTGGTTGTTTTTGTATAAAGAACAATAATTAATTTCTTAGCAAAGACTGAAAGAAAATAAAAGGGGGAAATAGAAAAATGGGGACAGCTGGGAACTTTTTGAGTAAATGATTTTTCATCTGAAAATGTCAGTTAGTGAAATCAGACATTTTTGTGGGAATGTTGCAGCTTCAATGAAAGTTTGGTCTGGAAGGTTTGCCAGGTTCAGAATGGAATCTCTACCACAACTTCCCAGTGCTTAGGGGACTCATGTGGGAGTCTCCAGCATCACAGATGTGTGCTCTAACCACCTGGTATTTATGGCGTGCTCTCTCTGGCTCTGTTTTTCACCAAAAAATAGAAAAAAAAATCAAAACATCATAGTTTCCTTCCGTACTGGAATGGAAACAATTGTCAAAACCTCAACAATTTTCATGAAATGGAGTTCTTGTTTTCTGGCCAGACCAAAGTGAGCTAGAATAGAAAATACAGGTATGGGACAATTAAAGGGACTACTACATCAAGGAAAAGGACACAGAGTGATAGAAAGCTCTGTGTAGTGAGTTGCTGGGCTGTATTAAGTGCAACTGAGAGACTCCAAAGCTGTTTCTTCTAATTGTACAATTGAGCAAGGTGTTGTATTGTTGTTTGTGGTTTAATGAATTGACCTAAGGCAGCACAGCCAAAGAAAGTGTAAAGGATGAGTTTAAATAATGGGAGGAGCTTGGCAAATAGGTTGTGGAGATCACCCCATGCATGTGTTATGCTCTTTAAAAAGGGATGGAAGAGGGAATAAGACATGCAATGTCAAGGTGCTAACTTTTGCGGTGGGGAATGTGGTAAGAGACAAGGGAAGAGATATTTCAGTATGACATGAGCCTGGATTTGGGCTGGGGTCGGGGAGGTACCTTTATGCATCCCTGAGCCTGGGTTGTCTGAGGGATGCACTGATAACCAACAGAAGTTAAAGCAGCCCAAGACCTGCTGTAATGTATGTTCAGATGCTTTCGCTACTGGTACTTCCAGAATGGCAGTCTGACTAGATTAATGGTGTTGCTATTCCTCCAGCATTTTGAGGATACATCTCTAGTAAAGTGAGATTATGTTAAAGTTCCAGTTTCTATCAATTTATTACACAATGTATTGGTTCAGCCTCAGTTAGGAATGCCAGGTTGTTTTAATTACGGAACTCTTGATAAGGATCCCATAAAACACATTTTCTGGAATATCAATATTAGATGACAGTTCATTTGAGTAACCAGCAGATCAAAGATGGTCTAAGAAGGTGGTAACCTTATTATAAGATTTCTCTGATTTTATTATAATGTGATGGTGATTCAATTTTTTTATGTAAAAAAGTTTGCTTTTTCCATAAATTACTCTTTCCTCCTTGTGCAACCTCTTTTATGTTGGTGAAAGATGATATCACCATATGTTTCCATGGCATATAGGTGAGATAACAAATGCCCATACTATGATATTTTTATTCATGAATGTTAGTACCTTACTTTTCAAGTAGTCAAATTTATTTCAGTGGAACTACTCAGAGAGAAAGGTATAACTGAGTGTGAGTTTGGGTCTCCCAACCTGAGCCAAAGTCCATTAAGATTGATGAAAAATTCCATGGATGTTACTGGTTATGGATCAGATCCTAAACCTATCTTGTTGGGTCTGGGTCATTATGTTGCTTTAGGATGTACTCTTGAATAATTCATGCTTCTCTGGTCCGGTCTTCAGTCTAAACTCCCTGTGTTCCCAAAGTATTTATTCTCTCTACTGATATGGGCCTGCAGTTGTGAATGGTAATTGGGAATAAATTATGAACACCTTACTAGATACTCAACCACAGTCCCGCAATTAAGGAAGAAGCTGTGTTGGTTAAAATGCCAACTGGTTTAGAGGGATGTAAAGGCAGCTTATATATATATATATATATATAGTGACAAAGCTCCAAGTCTGTACTTGTGGGTCCTGCGCTTCCTGGCAGATTTAGGGGCCTCAGAAACTCATCTAAGCCCCAGAGTGACCTCCCTTTCTCAGTATAATTGGCAAGAGTCACCACCTAGTGAGTTACCTTCATCACAGGCCAGTATGGAAGATGGAAAAGAGGGGAGCCCGGGCCCGCCCTCTACTCTGGACTCCAGCCCAGGGACCCTAATAGTATCAGCTAAGATGGCTGACCTTTTAGGCACAAAACACAATACAATTCCCTGGGCTACTTCCCCACAGCAGTCCCCGCTTCTTCAAACTCCACTTCACCCTTACCTCAGGGCCTCCTTCCTTCTGTATGATATGTTGTCCAACACTCAGTCTCACCAACAGCATAACTTCCTTCCACAGCTCCTGTCACCCACAGCCCACCTGACTAACTGGGAGGTTTTTATCTGGATTCAGCCAGTCCCTGATTGGCTTCAGGTGTCCCAATTAGGCTAGCTGTTTCTACTCCTTTCTAGAAGGTTCTTAATTGGCCCCAGGTGTCTTGATTGGTCTGGAGTAGCCTTTGTTTGGCTATCCAGGGAACAAGGATCTGCACATCCTAAGGCTGATATACCTGCCTTCCAGCACTCTCCTATATCCTTCTGGTCTGACTCCGTCACTATATATATATAAACTAACAAAATTGGATGTTTTTCTAAAAGATCTGCTTCAGGAATTATTTTCGAAACATTCTAGGGCTTGTGTTATGTGAGAGGTCAGACTAGATGATCACAATGGTCCTCCTGGCCTCAAAACCTGTGACCTTCTCTTGGCACTAAACTTGGCTGGGGAGTTTCAGCAAGTGATTCAGAGGAGTGGCCAGTGAATTGGGTCTCCCTATCAATGGGGTGTAGCACCTGTAGGTGGGTGACATATTGGGCTGATATTTAAAGTAACCAAGCCAAGGCTGGGAACCTGCCCTGCAGTGATTTGTGTAGATGATGTTGGGAGACTCAGAGGAGAGGTCAGTGAGCACATCCCAGTTCCATCTCTGGGAGGGTGCCCTATGGACTGGTGAGTTGGCAGCCTCCTGAGGCTCAGAGCAGCCTCCTGGAATTTCCTCGTGGTGATAGGGAGTGGATGATCCTGGAACATTTAAGGAGTACCTGGTGAATGAGGCCACGTCCCCTAGACTAGAAGGAGCCTTGTTAGGTGCAGGCTTCTGAGATGACAGCATAGTCACAGACCCAACAGCCCACCTTGGATACTTCCTACACTCCTGTCCCCAGCTTCCTTCCCTATCACTGTAGAGAAAAATTGAACAGAGTACTGGATTGTGATGTACTTTGTTTTCAGTTCAAACCTTTTTTTTACTGAAAAAATCCAGAGTTTTGCAAAAAGTATTATTCTGTTTTTTCTGATTTTCACCCTACTTTTGTATCATCAAAAAATACAAAAAACCCTTGTTTTATTAGGAAAATACAATATGAGGTATGAAATATATGCATTATGATAATACATTAGTCTGTGTGTACATGCAAATCTGCCTATTGAAGTAAGGCTCTGTATTAGTCTAGAAGATACACACAATAAACAACAGGCACACAGGGAAGCTCTGAAGTGTGTGCGCATCTGAACATACGGATGAATCTCACACCTACACATTCCAAGGTATTAGCAGATAACTTTTTAACTGACACGCTAAAATGGGTCAAAAATGAAAATCTGTTTCAGAACACAAGGAAGTATTTGAAAGTTTTAAATAAACAAAAACAGGAGAAAAGGATGAAGTTGAGTATCTGTGCTGTAAATTGTGTGGCCAAGTTACTAAATGTAAATATTTATAGGCTACTAGTTCTAAATCTACAACATAAACTGTTTATTTAAATGAAACATTTTATTTGGGGATTAGAGATATATTGTTTTCTTATACTCAGAGGTGCCATTGTGTTTTGAGTTCTGTTTTGGTTCTGCAGCAAACCACATCAAATTCCATTTGCCAAAGCATTAATTTACTGAATATTCCCTGCACCCCAGGTCCTTCCATCCACCAAAATAACCCCAATATTTACCAAGAGAAAAATATTATTTTTTTCCCACCAATTTTCACGTGTTTTTGTTGTTGTAGTAATAAATGCCAATAAATTCCCAGGAAACATAAAATAAAAACCAAAAATGAAGGACCCTAAGTATGGGCCATGGGGTTCCATTATCTGGAACCTCCTGGCTCTGCATACTGCCCATATGCATCAGAACATGTGGGGCTCCATTACTTTGCAGGCCACTTGCACACAAGGGGGGAAAATTTTGCCTTTTCTACAGTAAATGAGCTTCACAGTACTAGTACAGCTCTGAAGCTTTATTTATTATGTGACAAGCTATTAAACATCTCTGAGCTACTTTTAGTTCATTGGTGTGTGGAGTACAGGCAGAAAGTATGTAATTGTGAACATAGCATCAGAATCGTATTTCATATGAGGTTAAGGTGGGTGAATGTACTGAGTAATATGTCAGGCCTGTCCATAACTGGTTGGTTGATGTGATATGAGCACAGTAGCTGAAGTAGGTTCCCTGCTTTTGAATTAGCCTTTGATTTGTTATTGCCAACAAAATGCCTCATCTAATTCCATGCAGGTCCGTGATATTTTATACAATTTTTGCTGTTTTGATGCTCTATATTTTCTGTGTCTTGTTCCAGACAGGTTATGTGGTATCAGCTATGTTAGAGATGCTTACAAATAAGAACCTAAGTCTTATCACAATTATGCCGGGGGCATTTTGGAGTAAATCTATTGACATTGACGGAGCTCCTCTGGATTTGCCCTGATACAACAAGATTCAGAATCTAACCAACTGATCTACATTTTTATTCTAGTTTCAGGGAAGAAAACTCTTTAATTCATTTTTATTAACGTAAATAGACTTGTTAAGAAAGAGCCCAAAAATGTTCAAAAATTTTTCACCCTGGGAAGTTCTATTATACATTTCTGAATATGAAAACATCCTGGAATAGTTTTGTGTGAAAATGTCATATGTATATGCAGAGCATAGTTTCAGCATTCCAACTAGAAAGAAAAGGGGGATACATAGGTGTACAAGAAAGAACGCATCCGATTGTACTGAGAAACCCCATATAATGAAGTTGACCTGGTTTTAAGTCCATTTCGTTTTAGCAGTATTGTGGCACCTTCTTCATTTTGAGATAATAAATGAAACAGTGTGATTTGGATTGTTCTTTAATTAAATAATTTGCCCCATGCCTGGTTATATTATTGGACTAAGGCAAGAGGAGGCTACAGCCAAGAGGAATCTTTCACATGTAATGTATAATTGATGTAGCATTTGACTGACAGCAAAGCTTTATCTTCTAAAGTTATTTCTATCATCCTTATCCTAGACTGGATCTCTCTTATCTAGGTTAGAATTTAACTATGAAGAATCTTTCTGAGCAAAAGCCTTATTTTATTAATGAGATTTTGCTTAATTTGACATTACAATTCTTTTTTTTTTTTTTTTTTTTTAAAAAGTCTGGTGGCTGCTTTTTAGTTAGGGCTCAATCCTACAATGTGGTCCATTCCTGTGAGGGATATTATTGCTGTTGTTAAATTCTGTTATTCGGTGTTAGGAATGTTATAAGAATTATTTATTCTACTTCTCTGTACAGTGTCAAATGTGTAGATGACATTTTGCAAACAAATCAAAGACCAGGAGGCGTGTTCTGATCTCTCTTAGATCAGTTCCTAGAGTTTAAGGCTGGAGGGGACATGAAATACCCAGTTTGGTCCTGTTGTTAACACAGTGGAACTTATTGTTGCTCACTAGTATAAGTGCCATCAGGATTTTGGCCCTCAGTTTCTGCCTCCAGGAATTGACTTTGAAGCTGAAAAAGTGCAGCCCCTCAGTGAATGCTCAGCACCTTGCAGGATTGAGGGTCTTTAGCAAATTTTTCTTTTTAAATCCTTCAAATTTATAAATGAAACATTTTACTGCAAGGTTCTACTAGACAAGTAATGAGGTAAATGATCATATTAGCTGATAAAATCTGCAATAGCTTCCCGATTGATATTGTTACTGTGGAGGTTGTATGAAACCTGGATGAAGCTTGTGAGCATGACAGTTGCCCTTCATTTCAGGATAAATGTAAAAAACCACTTAAACTTCTGAGGTGAAAGAATAAGAGTCCCCATCTGAAACATAGGCCACATGCAAAGCTGGTCAGAAATTGAGCTTTGCAGGCAGAGAGGTTTCAGCAGACAAAGTTTGATGGAGGTATGTTTGAGCAAAAGCAGCTAGAGAACACTCAGAGAAGCAGCCAAAAAGCTAAGCAGAGAGCAAGAAAAGCACTGGGAGTGATAGAGAGCCAACAGAAAGACCTTTTTGGGAAGAGTACTGGTAGGAAAACAGACTTAGAATTGTGAGCAATGACTTGTGAGTCTCCTGTTGTTTGAGTCCTACTGTGTTCAGAGAAAGAGGACTTTGAATACATTCCATGTAAATAAACAGGATTGCATCAAGTAAATACTTCACTCATAAAATAAACTTATCTTCTTAACAAAAACAACCCCCAAAGACTCCAAATATTGGCTAACCACTAGGATCAAAAGGAATAGCAATATCTATTTCTTAATGTATAACTTTCCTCTTGCAAAGATTTATCTTAGGCCTAGTGCATAGAGCTGTCCAGACAGTGGAAGGTAGGTGATGTGGGAAATTCCAATGGTTTGAGATTTTGTTTTGTTCCGAATCAGAACAAAAGCTCAACCCCCAAAATATCCCGTGAAAGGAAATATTCCAGTTTGGGAATACATGACTGCACATGAATAAAAGTGCTGCAGCCACTCAGGTCTCCTTGTCTGCTTGCGCTGCACCTGGGGTGGGAAACCCCCAGATTGGTAATGGATGGGGGAATTCCAAGGCTGGTGATGGGAGGGAATTTCAGGGAGTCAGGGATCTGAGCAGTCACTTGGCTATGAGTCAAAGAGCCTGGAAGCCTTGGGAGTTCTGGTTTGTGATATTCCCCCACCCCCCGCAGTGCACTGCCCTGGAGCACAGGGACCTGGTAGCCCTGCTCTGAGGTATCCCACCTGGTGACCAGCTTGGAAACTCTTGGAGACCAGGGTGCTGAAGAGCCATGAGCTCAGGAGCTAGGCCTGTTGAGGAGCCAGGCGGCGGAGTGAGCAGGAAACCAGGTTTTGAAACCTGTCTGGTTTGGATTGGAATTTCATTGGAATCAACATGTTCCCATGGCAAGTGTTGAGTTCTACAAATCAGCATCTCTGGCCAGCTCTACTAGTCCTCAAAAATATCATTTAAAATGATATGTGTTTTTTCTACTTCATTATGTTCCTGAAGATCAGATAAACAGTCCACAACAAATTTAACTTTTCCCTAAGTTTTGTGCATGTGTGTTCATGACTTGAAGCTTCCTCTGCTCTCTTATGTTACATAGACTCTGTTCCCTGTTCTACAGTAACCATCAGAAATCGTAGAAAAGAACTTGCCCTCATTGGATTTCCAGTTCAGAGGGTTTGGATAAAAACAAACAAACCCCTATCTCTTGTGCAGCACTTCTGGTCAGCATCAGTGTACCCATTTTTACAGATGGGAGACTGAGGCAAAGTGGACAAGTTACTTATCCAAGGTCCTCCAGGAGCCGGTGGCAGAACTGGAAATGCAGGTCTCCCCCCTTCATGTGTTATCCACCAGACCAGACTGCCCTTCCTGAGCTGCTTGCTGCTTATCTGAACTGAGCCTCTGGATTCTTGCATTTCAGCTATCCCTAGAATAAAACGCTCTTTTCAAATAAATTCTTCTGGCAGCTGGACAGGCCTGTTTGTGCTTTGCTGTCGTAGAGACAGTGACCAGCTTAATCTGCATAATGCTTTTTAGCAAGGAGGGAAAGCCTGGAGGAGAAAATACAATAATAATTAGTGAGGAGGTCATTCTCCCAAAGAGGGTGAAGAATCAGGGCATGAAAAATGCACTCTAACTCTTTAAACTGAAGAAGGGAAGAGGAAAGACCAGGAAAAGCCTAGTGGCAAAATGATTTTGTAATTGGGTAAATGCAGTCTTCTTACGCAAATATTAAGGGGACACCAGCTGCTTTTTAACTTTCTTTCTTTCTTTCTTTCTTTCTTTCTTTCTTTCTTTCTTTCTT